>JAYXIM010051149.1:0-145109 GCA_037575425.1 Anastrepha fraterculus
TTTTTTTGTAGATATATCGAGCTTTGAGGTTAAACCCAGGTCTTTCAGGTAGTCATAAACAGTTGAGTTCGATAAATTTAACCTCTCACCGATCTCAGGTGTTGTTATTCCCCGGTTTGCATCAATCGCGTCTTTATTAGCTTCAATCGGCCTTCCACAATGTGGTGCATCTTCGACATCAAAATTGCCGGATCGAAATTTTGCAAACCAGATCTGGTACTGGCGTATTGTCAACAAATCTTCTCCATACACACCAGTTAATTTCTTTGCTTGAACTGTATTTTTACCTTTTCTGTAGTAAAAAAGTAAAATATGGCGAAAATGCTGCTTATTGCTCTCCATATTTAAAAGGACCACAAACTACTGCGTAAAATCAATTGAACTTATTCACGCACAAGCCTTCCTATATCAGGACGATTCTTCTGCATACGGTCCAAGCAGCTCACAATTTCTGGGCTTCGCCCAAGTATCTGCTGCATAGCTTCCGAGCATCCGTTTGAGCGCCAGCTAATGTGAGAAGGTGTGGCATATTAAGGAAATCTGGTTGTGCGCTAGGTTTGGAATCTGTCACATAAAAATCTCCCCCCAATGAAAACGAAAACAAAGCCTCGGATGATACCTGCCTACACTGATGACGACCACTGCAAAAAAGTAGTCCTCAGAATGCTATTATATCATTTAAAACACATGCTTTGTGAAAATATATATCATCAATAAAAAATTATACAAATGCGAGGTGGCGCAAAATTAATCACCCTACCGGAAGATTTGCAATTTTTGCAAATGGCGTCTTATGCCAATCATTTTGGCACTTGTGACTAGACAGCTGCAGTAAACAAACATACAAACCGTGGAGCGTTCCCACGACAGTCGGTTCAACGTAACCGGAATGACCCGGACTTAAATCTGTCTAAGGACTGTCACTTGAGCAGCATTCCTCGTACAGGTATAGAGAATGCTTATGCTGCTATAAGCAATGGAGGGTGTAAATGTCAAAATATAAATTCCCATCACTTAACTCTTAGTTGGGCACCCGGGTCGGGCCAGACTGACCCTTTCGACTTTGGATGTGAATTTAACATATTTCTATTATAGCTAACAACTTGGGCTTCCAGGTAGCTTCCTAAAATTTAAATTCCTATCGATTTGTCAATATAAACTTTTAATAAGGAGCTTCGAACTGGACCAAAAAAATTTCCCAACCGAAAGTTTTAAAAAAGGTGTCTAACGGAGGGTTATGCTATAGTATATCCGCAGGTGTAGCAAAAAAGTAAGAGCTCAGATGACTTAAGCTTTGGCCGACGAGAGCAGGCCAGCTAAGAAGAAGGTGCAGCGATGATCCCATCTCGTCTTCCAGGCAGCTTCTGCAGAAAGGACTTGAAACAATCCCCAAAGTCTCACCTCATGGCCACCTAAGAGACAATTCCCCGTAAGGATACCCACCAAATTCGAGAGCTGTGCCTTTTTTAGGCTCACAAGTTCTCTCGAGTAACTCCAATCTACACGTAGCCAAAAGGATCCTGCGACTATGCACCTTTACGCACTAGCCCAACGAGCGCTGAGTTGACGCGAGACCCAACTTTCTAGGATTAGACCACAAGTTCTCAAGGGAACCCCAATCCACCATTTTTGCGATTATACCGTACCCAGGTCCACCGTTCTAGTTAGCTCATCAGCCCAGCAGGACAGGTGTGGACTTCTGTAACTTTCTTTTTCATAAAGCGACCATCCCGGCTTAATGTAGATAAATATTATATATAAGCACTTAACCTTGTATTTAATTTTCACCGCTGCAGAGCATTGCAACTTGTTTTTGCATACCTACATGCGCATGCCCTTGCAGGACATTCTTAAGCCCCTTTGCTAACCTGCTCCAATGAACTCAGTCGCACAAACATAAACGACACCCAAACACCGGTGGCGTGACTTTAGCAAAAACGTTTATTTTACTCTGCTAGCGAAGCTCATATTTACACCCATCACCTACCAAACACATATACATATGTATATACATATATACACTTTCATTATTTTGGTTTGCGCGCCAGCGAGTCCGAGCAATTTCTGCCCGGCAGACGATTAAGTTGCTAAAGCAACGGAACGGTCAACGCGACACACTCAGTTATCTGCCACTGTGAACGGACCCTTCGCTAAAGCGCTGTCAGAATGTTCGCAAATACAATTACTCCTGTCTGGCATCACTATTACACTTTCAAAATACTCTGTGTCTCTCGCGCCACCAGTTTTCTGACACACCCTCCAGGCTGCACCTTCGACTACAATCCCCAGCGCACTTAAATGCGCATATGTGCACATGCAAATATTTATACAAATGCAAGTACATAAACTCACCCACCTACACAAATTCGTTTATTACTCCTATAGTAAGGGGGTTCTCTCTCCTCTCCATCTAATGAAGGCGTCAATTTGCCTGTTAAAGGGCAGACACGAGCGAGCAGCGAGTGAGAGCAACATTGCATAGCCACATACCTTTACTTTATACGTGTGTATGTACCTGGGCAATTCCTGTGCTATCACTTTTGTTGTTATCATGTAACGGTTGATTGAATTTGTGTGTGCGACGTTGGTGTGAGTTTTATACAGCGAACGTGAAATGACTGCGTCTTAAATACCCAATTAGTTCATATGGAATAAATTCGTTTGAAAAATTTCCACAGCTCAGCAGATGGATAAAAATGGATTCTTCAATTTCTGGTTAGTGAACATCTGCCACCTAACATCCGTCGCATAATCAAAGGCGACGATTTTTATATGTATAAAAAGTAAAAAAGTCTATCCTCTTGATCTGTCAGTTAAAAATGGTACGAGCACTAAGTTGGCAGTGTGAGATCAACAGCAGTTAAGCCACCAAATTCAGTCAACGTGAATCAGGTTGATGTCACCTTTCACTTTGTATGGAAGAAAAAACGTGGCACCCAGCAAAAATAAAATTGCCAAAAATCATCAGTATTTTGTAGTGACTTGAAATTTGCGCTAAAATTCAATGGGTTTTAAAACTGCGTAACCAGAAAATTTAAAAAAATTCTGGTTAAGAAGTTACGAGGTTTTGATGAAATTCTGATTTATTTTTCTACAAAGTTTGACGCTCTGCGTGATTCAGCGAGATATCGCTGTGCTACCGGTCAGAAAATGCCCTGATTACATAAGTTTCGCTGAGGAATATCGAAATTAGTTTTCTTGAGTAAGGATGGGAATCACTCACCCCCTTAATAATTCGAAAACGAAAGGTTAGCTTAAACGGCTGCTTTTGCGAGGGACCCGCTTGGACAAAAAATCCAAATTTGTCCGTTGTGATACAATATATGGCGAGGGGACGGGAACAGAAAAGGGGTAGGAACCAGACATAATCCAGGGCTTGGATTAGAGGATTTGAGGAAGACGACCAACGAGTGAGTGGCGATTTACGTCTGTGTTATCCGCTTCAAGCTGCTGATGAATTTCACCAGATGTGTGATATTTAAGCCCGCAATAGGCGCTGGTGTAGCGAAAAAGTGAGAGCCCAGATGGTTAAACCTTAGCCCGACGAGAGCAGGGCAGCTGAGAAGAAGGTGCTGAAATGGTTTCAACTCGCCCTTCAGACAGCTTCTACAGAAAGGGCTTGACGCAATGCTAAGCCTCACCGCATGGACACCTATAGGTCTGTGTCCGGTGAGGTTACCTACCAAATTCGAGAGCTGTGGCTTTGTTAGCCTTAGAAGTTCTCTCAAACGGGCAGAAGGACCTCGCGACTTTGCACGTTTGCTCACTAGGCCACCGTTCGCTGAGTTGACGCGAGGGGACATCTTTCCAGCAGCAGACCACAAGTTCTTAAGGGAACTTCAATCCTCTCATATTGCCATGAAGCCGTCTCAAGGGTTACCTGCCTGGGAGACAGGGTTACCTCCCGACTAATTGGGAGCCTGGATGCCTCACGAGCTTAACAAAGAAAAACAAAGAAAGTCGCCTGCAAACTGCTTCTCAGCATCTCGCCCACCATCGAGCAACACGCGGTCATAAACATCGCCTTTTTGTACCGACTCGTCACGGGAGATGAGAAATAGTGTCTATACATCAATACGAAGCAAAGAAAGGAGTGGGTGGCACCAGGAGATACGCCAAAGGCGAGAGTCAATCCGGATCGTCATCCAAAGAACATCAAATGTGTTTGGTGGAATTGGGAGTGAATGGTGCACTGGGAAATGCTAGAAAATAATGCCACGGTCAACAAGGAGCTCTACATTGCCCAGCTACACCGCGTGAATGAGGTTGGCTTTTCGACTGAAAAGACCTGATCGACGAGGTCAAACCATACTCCTTCACGACAACGCCAGCCCCATGTTGCAAAAGTCGTCAAAGCTGCACTCAAAGAACTCGGATGGGGGTCCTTCAGCATCTGCCATATTCTTTTCCGATCCCTGTCAAACCATATGAAGAGCGTTACCTTTCATAACAAAGAGGTCCTTAAACACTGGCTCAACAACTTGGTCGAGAGGTGGCATCAACAAATTGGTCGAGAGCTGGGAAGAGGTTGTAAACAGCAACGGCGAAGAAATAATTGATTAACTTATTGATACAATTATTGTTTTTCTTTTCTTAACACTAGATTTACCAGAGCAGTCATTTTGATTGGTTGTGCAATTTCAATTCAAAATTCCTACTACATATAACATTTGCTTTCCGAAATGATGCTATGACTTTTGTATCTATAAGTGGATAATACATTTTATGAACATAATATTACTTGATATATATTAATAACAAATCTATTTTTTGCTATTGACATTTATACCAATACCAGTCAAAATGACTGGTGCAAGTTTCTATGAAGAAACGTGTGGTTTCCGAGCAATCATGAGGAATATATCGCCAAGTGGCTTCGTTCGTTTCGTTATCGGCATTGAGCCGTTGCTATTGTGGTCCTATTACAACCATATTTTGGAACATATATGTAAGTATTTCTACTGATTTAGAAGCCTCGCAAGTTTTGGGGAAAAACTGCACAATTACGTAAGCAAAATTGAAGGTATTTATTGCAATATTGTTCGCACGTGGGGCGTACGGAGGAAATACTTTGAGGCTTCAATATTTGTAGAACAACAAGTGGGGACCATCATTTTTCTCCAGCTCTATGTGTAGACGAGATTTTATTCAGTTTCTGCGATACATTCGTTTCGACAAAAGAAATCAGAGAAGTCAACGGTTGCAAACAGACGGATGCTCTAGCTTCAGCAGTTTGGAACAAAGTTGCTGAAAAGAGTCAAAACTGCTTCGAACCGGGAGATCATATTGCCGTGGATGAGCAACTGTTTCCAACGAAGGCCAGATACAGATTTACTTCGTACATATATGCCAAACAAACCACATAAATTTGGCATACATTTTTGGCTGGCGTCTGAAGTACAGACGAAATTCGGCTAACCGTATTTAGAAAAAGACGAGTCTAGAAATGCACCAACCTCCTAAGCGAGTTTGTCATGAAACTTCTATAAACTGTAATGAAACTTCTTGAACCGTATAGCAAAGTATTCCTTCGGCGTTAAAATTAGGACCTAAAAATATTTCGTTGCTTGGAACAATACGTGAAAACAAAAGGGAATTTTCGTAAACTTCCACGTTTCTCAATCTTGTTGTACCAATCTAATAGATGCACACTAACCGTTTATAAAAGCAAACCAAATAAAAAAGTGTTTATACTAAGTACAAAGCAATCATCACATCAAAATTGATAAAGCTGCTAAGAAATTACCATAAACTGTATCGTTTTGTAATATGGCCGGAATAAACAGCTGAATATATTGTACAAAAACACAACAGAAGAAAATATCTCACATTCTCATAGACTTTCTGTTAAGATTAGTTGTTGTTGTTGTGTTGTAGCAACATGTACGAGGAGTGCTGCTGAAGTGACAGTCCTTGACTGGATATATAGTAAACCTGGGCCGTTCCGGTAACGTAGAACCGACTGTCGGGCCACGTATTTAGATTAGTAAAAAAACTTGCTTCAGAATTTCAGACTACACGGCAATATCCACACGAATATGATATTCCAACCACAACTTTCTGTACGCAAATGGTACCAAATAGAATATTGCAAAATAATAGTCTGGTCAAATACTCATTTTCTATACGTATGTTTTCAATAGTCCGCTATTTTGTTATTTTTCACACCTGCAAGAATGACAAGCCTTCAGAATAATCAGTTTAACTTTTTCGTTTCAGATGCCCTGAAGAGCCAAAATCCTGATGACAAGCCACCTATCTTTTGTTTTCTATCACTTTACTACAAAAAAAAATTGTTTTTGTATACTATTTGATGTCAATAATAACATACGATAAAATCAAAACAGTCGCATTTTATATTCTTAAAAAAAATTCCTTAAAAATATCTATAAAAAATTAGTATTTGACCAAACTACGTCCTTAAATGCTTTTGAAAAGTCCGAGTACACAGTGTCAACGTGAACTTAGATGCAGATTATTTCAATATTTTTTTTAAATTTTGTGTAAAGTTTGAAAGTTCGAAGTTCGATTTATATGGTTTCTATAAAAGAATGAACAATATTTTGGAAAAAATAATTTACAAAAAATTATGGCCCAAAAAAACATCGCACACATTAAAACCAAAAATCATCAAGCACGCAGTTATGCTCGCCACTGTATATGTCTATTCATATGTTCATACATCTGTTTTGGTGGATTTCGTTTCACACCCAAATGCTTCGAAAACAAGTAAAAAAAACTGAGTGCTTGCGAACCGGTGAAATTGGATGCTCTACGACATCATCAGCGGCGTTGAGCAGTTAAAAGGTCAATGAGTTCGCATGGAATTTTTTTCTTTCATTGCAATCCAAGCAAATCCAAACAAAATAACAACAATTACCAACATTAAACTATTACGACTATAGCAAAGTAGCAGTGCTTTAAATATCATAAAATAATTCTTTAAATAGTCTACCTTTACGTTCATTCAACTCACATGAAGTGCAAACATTTTTATATATTTTTTTTTTTTTATTTAAATCAACGCATTTCAAATTAACCCCCACAAAATCATTCCTCCAGGTAATCTCGAAAGCACTCGGAAATGTGCAGAATTTGTGCTGCCATCAACAATTCACGCCAACATATCAACTACAAACGCATTAATTTCATTGAAACCCGAGCAGAAAACGCTGTAGTGCGTTCACTTGCCTCCGCCCACTCTGCGACTTTCATGCCAAAATTGAATGCCCAGCCACCCATTTTTGCTGCCCATTTCGTTTCGTTTGTTGTGTTTTTGAAATATTGCGGCTTCAGACTAATTTATGAGTTTGCGAAAGTGTAACAGGCGCATTTGAGCTCAGCTGAGCTTGCACAGTTGCCTAGAAAATGCCGGGAAGGAATAAATGGTGGCAATAGAAATGTTTACTGTCAAGTTGGGGGGAGGAGGGGAGAGAAGTGGTTGGGTAGAAGTTTTTAGAAAAGCAGTAGCAGTGGCAGTAGCAAAAACTTAGAAGTAGGTGAGTGAAAATGTGAAATTACAAGCACATACACCTGTGTGCACAATAATAGCAGTGCGGCTTATTGCAAGGCTTGGAGCATTTCTTAATTTTTTATTTAATTATTTTTTATATAGTTTTTTTACAGTTCATACTGCAGCAAAAACCAAATAACTTATAGTTGAAATTTTTTTAAATATTTTAGGAAAATTCTATAAATTTTCATCAAAATTTCAAAATTTTTAGAAAAATTCTGGGTACCTATGCAGTTTTGTAGTCTATTACATTTTTGTGCTTGTTTGAAATAACGGTGCCATGCATTTTCCTCGATATAAAGAATTATCGAAAGCGTTTTAGATGAAAAAATACAGAAGAACGCCAAGAATTAAAAAATAAATTGTCAAAAATTCGCGTGATTTTTATGTCACCTTAAACTGGCGCTTTATTACTCAAAAATTCAATGGGCTATACAACTGCACATCGAGAATTTTTGAAAAAATCCTGACTAAAAATTTTAAAACTTTTGTTGATTTTTTTTTTATTTAAAAATTTTTTGTTTTAAATTTTAAGTTTTTTAATTTTTTTTTAAATTTTTTTTTTTTAATTTTATTTATATTAAATTTAGTTTGGAACTTTGAGTTTTATATGTTTTTTGTTATAATATGAACTATTTTTTATTAAAACAAAAATAAAAAAATTCTGACTAAAACTTTTAAAAATTTTGTTGAATTATTTTTTTATTTTAAAATTTTTTGTTTTTAATTTCAAATTTTTGATTTTATGTTTTTAATTTTAAGTTTTTTAATTTTTTTTTTTAATTTATTTATATTCAATTTACTTTGAAACGTGGAGTTTTATATGTTTTTTTGTTGTAGTATGAACTATTTTTTATTAAAACTTAAAAACAAAAAATTAAAAAAAGATCCTGACTAAAAAGTTTGAAATTTTGTTGACGTTTTTGAAACTTTATATGGTTGAATTTTTATGGTTTTATTTTTTTGGTTGAATTTAAAGTTTTTTTACTTTTTTCTTTTAGTTTTATTTATATTAATGTTAATTTGGAAAAGTTGAGTTATAACTTTTAAAGTATGAAATTTTTTTGAGTTTTTTTTTTTTGATTTATTACAATTTTTTTTTAATCTCAAGTTTTTGTTGCAATTTCTTAATTATTAATTTCTTTTTATATTTATTTCTTTTAATGTTTAATATAAATAAATTTAGTTTGGAACTTTGAGTAACAGTTTTTAAGGTTTGAGTTTTTGTTGAATTTTTTTAATTTTAATACTGTTTTTGTTTTTAATTTTAAGTGTTTTTTAATTTTTATATAACTTAATTTTTTTTTCAATTTTATTTATATAAAATTTAATTGGCAGCTTTTAGTAATATTTTTTTGTTGTAGTATGACATGAATTTTTATAAAAAAAATAAAAAAAATTAATTAAAAGTAAAAAACTAGTCAAAACTTTGCAACCTGCCACGCCGCATTTATTGTGCACACAGGTGTATGTCTGTATGTATATCTAGAAAAGTACCACCCACTTCTTTAGTCTGCGAAACGCCGACCGGCAAGCAAAAATCTGCTCTGCGAAATGTGCGAAAATGTGAAAAGTAGTGGAGGGGAATGGAGAGTCCGCCGACGCAGCAAATCAAAAAGCTACTCCAAGTTTTACTCCACGGCACACCACAAATGTATGTATGTATGCGTGCTTATGCGCCTGTGCGTATGTGCAAGTATACAGTTCACTTTGTTGTTACAGGAAATCGGAGTTTATTAAGTTTGATTTGGCATGCGGCAGGATAAACGCTGCGCAAATGGCCTTTGAAGTGGTGCAGCCTTGCAGAAGCAAAACGGAAAGGGGAAAACACCCATAATAAACCGGTGGCTTGTGCGCAGGCGAGCAAAAAAGATTTTGTTTCATACCAGATTTTTCATGTTTTTCGTGAAAATCACCGAAACTCAAGCGCTGAATTGCACTTTTCGAATTGCGATTCAAATAAAAGTAATTCGCGCAAAGCTGGTAGAAAAATGAATCAGTAACAATGAGTTGGGTCAATCATAGCCAGGGTTAATATTCGTGCAACAATGCGAGAGAAATTAAAAAGCAAAAGCGTTGAAAAAATTGTATTGCTGGAATATATTAAAAAACAAAAACAATTCTGATGACTTTGAAGGCGAATGAAAACTTTGTAGGAAATGGATAAAAGCAAAAGCAAATGACAAACGCAAAGGATCGGGAGGCATTTTGTGGTGCACAGCACAGCGCTGGAGTGATTATGGCGCAAAGAAAACAATAAAGTGACGAAAAAGGGCTCACTAAAAATAAAAAGTAAATATTATTAAAACATAAGGGAAGAATATAAAAAGTATTTTCAAATACAAAATAGAAAAACTTTGTGTAAAATGCATTTCAAAATACAAACACAGAATAATTGTCCGCAAACAATTTAAATACTAGCATATTGCACTTCTGGAGTTTCCACACCGCCCGTCATATTCACCTGACCTAACATCTTCCGTTTACACTACTCAGCACATTTGCAACTTATGCCAATTAGTTACGTATGGTACGTTTTTATTCAAGTTAAAAATAAACATTAATTTTTATAAAAAAACATAATTTTTTTTAATAAAAACAAACATTATTTTTTATAAAATAACATAATTTTTTATAAAAAAAAACATTATTTTTTATAAAAAAAAACATTATTTTTTATAAAAAAAAACATTATTTTTTAAACAAAACAAAATTTCTTATGAAAATATTAAAATAATTTTGAATTTGTAATTTATAAAACAAAAATTCCATTTTTAATTTCGAAACCAAAAAATATTTTTTATTAAAAAAAAAATTGTTTTAAAAAATAATTTTTCACGTAGTTTTTTCTTTACAAAAATAATTGTTTATTTACAAAAAACCAGATAATAATTTTTAAATAAAAATAGTTCCTATTTTTAATTTCCAAAAACAAATATTTTTTTTTGTTTTCAATTTAACAAAAAAAATTTACTTTTAATTTCAATTTTTATGTGCGACAATCATTAATTTTATTTTTATAAAAAAAAAAATAGTTTTCGATACAAACAAGAATAATTTTTTATTACGATTATTATTTATTATTAAAAAAAGGATAATAATTTGTATATAAAAATATTTTCTATTTTTAATACCGAAAATAAAACAATATTTTTTTTGTTGTTAAATTCCATAAAAAAAGAATGTTTTTAATATCCAAACAAAAAAATGTTTTTAATTTCCAAAACAAACAAAAAAATTATTTTTAATTTGGATTTTTATGTGCGGAAATCATTCATTTTATTTCTATAGAAAAAAAATTTATAAAAAATAGTTTCCGATATAAAAAAATAATAATTTTTTATTAAAAAAAAATTTATTTAAAGAAACAATTTTAATAATTTAATAAATTAAAATGTTAATAATTTAATAAATCAAAATCTTATTAATTTTATTAACTTTAATTTTTATAAATTAATTTAATTTATTATAAAAAAACATATTTTCTACTGTTGATTTCTAAAACAAAAAACAAAGTTTATATTTAATTTCCAAAAACCAATTTATTTTCAATTTCTATTTTTATGTGCGGAAAATTCTTTATTTAAATTTTTATTTAACTTGCAAAAAAAAAATTTTTGTTTTTATTTTCCAAAAAACAAAAAAAAAATATTTTGTATTTTTAATTGTAAAAAAAACTTTTATTTTCGAATTTTATATGCGGAAATCATTTATTTTATTTCTATAACAAAAAATAATAATAAGTCTTTTTAAAACATAATAATTTTTTTTTATAAAAATAATAATTTTTTTTAATATATAATTTTTTGTAAAAAAATAGTTTTTATAAACAGAAAAGATTTTATATAATAATAAGAGTTTCTTATTTAATTTTTGATTTAAAAAATAATAATTGTTTACTTACAAAAAAAAAACTATTTTTAATTTCGATTCTTATGTGCGGAATTCACTCATTTTAATTCTATAAGAAAAATAATTCTTTAATAAAAAAATAGTTTTGTATACATAAAAAATTGTTTTTTATATACAAAAAATATTTTGTTATCTAAAAAAATAATTTCTTATTTAAAAAAAAAATTTTATATTCACAAAAACAAAACAAAACACAAAAATCTACTTGCCATTTAAAAAAAAATGTATTTTTATTCTCGATTTTTATGTGTGGAAATCATACGTTTTATTTGTATGAAAATGATAAAATTATAAATTAAACTTTTAATTTCAAACCAAAAAAAAAAATTATTTGTAATTTCAATTCCTATGTGAGGAATTCATTCATTTTATTTCTATAAAAAAAAAATAATTTTTTATTTAAAAAACAGCATTTTATGCATAAAAAAATATTTTGTTATTTAAAACAAATATTTTGTCATTTAAAAAAAAATAATAATAAAATATTTAAAAAAATTTACAAAAAAAATAGTTTTGTATTTTGAATTTCCAAACAAAAAAAATATTTTCTATTTGTAATTTCCAAAAACTACAACAATTTTTTTTAATTTCGATTTTTATGTGCGGAAATCATTCGTTTTATTTGTATAAAAATAATAAGAATTTCTTATTGAAAAAGATAGTTCGTAAAATTTCTTTAAAAAACATAATTTTTTATTATTAAATAATACTCTCTTATTTAAAAAAAATATATATATATAAAAAAACAACAAAATTATTTTTAATTTCCAAAAAAAAAACTTTAAAAATATATTTTTTTATTTTTAATTTCGAATTTAATGTGCATAAATCATTAATTTAATTTCTACAAAAATTAGGCAATAGGAACTTACAATTTCATCGAAGAGTGTTCGCGCCCACAAAAAACAAAAATCACAAATTTGCTCACAGAATCAAATATCGAAACCCAATAAAAACGAATGATATGTGACGCGTTATACCAACACTACACAAAACTCAAACGCCATAAACAGTGGAACTACAGAGAAACTAAACAGGATATGCGCAACAGCTATGAAAGGGCAACACTAAAGGATTAAGTTGCGTGTGTGTAGGTAAATCACTACCCGTAGAATAATGCGACGAGTGTACACGTGTTGTAAATAGAAAACGTGATTTTACTTAAAATTCGGCATCAAGTTGATGTGAGTCTCAAATTACCGTAAAGTAGTAAACACAAAAAACCAGAACCATTGTACTTATAGTTTGCGTGTAGGAGTGAAAAAATCGAAGTGTGTTTGCTGTGTGAAGTGTGTAAAGTGGAGTGGATTGTAGGATCGTTTCGTGGTAATCGTAATCTTAATTCTAACACACATCGGCACTTGAGTACTGCCTACCCGTAGCTGAGGAATAGGTGGAAAACCAAAGACCCTTGCCGTTCATTTGGTTTGGTAATACAATGCCAATAGTGGCAAAAAAAATAAAATAAAAAGAGAAGAGAAAAATACGCACAATGAGCGCAAAAAGTTCCCAAGCCTAAGGCGTTTTTTACGACCAGCCGACCACTTCACAATGGGCACTCACAACAAGCAACTCGCAACTCACAACTCATTCACACGCACACACACATCACACTCGGCTATTGTGGAAACTATGTACGAAGGCTCGCACAAAAGGACATTTTGCATACAAATGAAGATATTTCCTAAACTAAGTAGAATATTTATATTCGAATTTGTATTCGAGTTGTTGCCGGTGTGCGAAATTGATGTTTGCCTGATGGCTGTGCCATCGATACGGCTTCAACCTGTTGGTTGGCGAAAATGTTCATGCTTAAAGTAATGGTAATGTTAGCGATTGTATTGTGTCGCTGATGGTGCCTACGTTGGCATAAAAGGCACCTGCAGTAACAAAGCCGATTCACCATCTGTTGAAGAATGGCATAAATAGAGGTAAATAATGAGCGGGGCAGCAATAAGAATAGACCCACCTCTCTGCCTAACTGACACTCCCCCTCTCTTTCGCACTCTCTCTCGGCAATCCACATCGTTTGTTCCCCACAATTCATTTAGCCGCTCTAAAGGGAGTGGAGGTGTGCAAACAAAGGGAACAAATAAGGGGGAGTGTGCGAGAACAAAAAACAAAAAAGCGCAAAAAGGATACACTCGCGCAGCTAAAGACAAACGACGCTTGTTGCATACGAATTACCAAGAAATTTATTGCAATTCTCAAGAAGGAATAAAAAATCTGAAATAAAATATAAAACAAAATGAATGCATATAAAAAGACTTAAAGAATAGGCAAAGCGGGGACAAAGAAAGGGCGAGCACAGCAAAGTAGATGAGCACTCAAAAGAAGCAGCAAGTCATATGAAGCTACATCGCATAAAAGCCGTCGAAAAAACATCGCTGAAAGCGTCTAAATCGCATAAAATGTGGCCCAAAGAGACAGAGCAAATTGGCGCGTATGCGACAAAAGGCATAACACAACAAACAAATATGACAAGCCACAGAACAAACAGCCAAGAGCGTTGCTAATAACAATAATAATAATAATGGCAATAATAATGAAGCCAAGCGCGCTCATAAAAAACACAGCACAGATAACAGCGACTTGCAGCAGTGGCATGGAGTAAATGAGTGTGACGCCGCTAGGGAGGAGTTGCACGAGAAAAAAAGGGAAGAAGCTGCTCTAAAAGCACTGTGCCAGCACCAACCAAGCAACCGCATCGAATTGTGCAACGGATGCGTTGAGCCGCTGACTTCTGTCACTTTTTTCCGTTGCCAGTTTATCGCATGTCTGCAAATTTCGCTGCAAGCCTGTGCGGTTGTCATAATGTGCCATTACCACTTTGGCAGTCATTGCCAGTGTCAACTCCAGCGTCACTAATACGATTGCCACTGTCATTGTTGTTGGTGCGCTTTAGTTTCTTGGCAGAGCTCTGCTTCGTCGTTTTTCTGTTTCTGCACTACGCCTGCTGCTGATGCATGTGATTGACAGCTGTAGTAAGCACGGCTGAGCGGCCTGCAAATGAGCAAATGAGCCATCGCACCGCCATCGCTTTCAGCTGCATTGCCTTGGCGATTATGACGATTGCGATTGCGCTTTTCTTGGTATTCCAGACGACGCATATCATCAACACAAGCAAATAGGGTGACGCGCCGCCAACTTAGCAAATAGATTGTGAAACGTTCGTCTCGCATTTATCTTCATGAAATTTATTTACTTGCGTCTCAGTTGTGCTGCTAACCGGCTTGCTTGCGGCCCTTAGGTGTTCTGGTGAGATTAATTTTGGATGTTGAGCAGATTAGTACAGTAATTTTCCAAACTGTCGACAACTTCCGTTTTTTCGCTAGTGTAAATTAGTGTCAAATGAAAATGTTGGTATCGACTTCTTTAAAGAATATTTCTTTTTTTTAATATTTTAGTATAAAATACACTTTTTAAACAATTTTTGTTTAGAAATGTTTTTTATTAGATTAGATTCTTTTTCTTTTCAGTGAAATATCTTAAATCTTTTCAAACTTTTTGGCATAGTTTTTTATTATTCAGGATATAAAATACTTTTAAATTTTTCTTTTTTCTTTCTTTTTTTGACCAAATTTTCGGCGGAAATTTTTTTTTATTATTTTTGAAAAACCCCCCTCAGGTTTTTCTTACTTCGAATTTTTTCAAATATTTCGGCTTTTTTTATGGACCAGATTTGGGGGGAGAAAATTTTATTTTATTATTTTTGAAGAACTCCTCTCAGATTTTTCTTACTTGTTGCAGTGAAATATCTTCGAATCTTTTCGAGTATTACTTTTTTATTACTTAGAACAAAATATAATTTTTTATAGAATTATTATTTTTTGTTCACAATTTTTATGAAAACAGTGTTTTTGCAAATTTTGCTAAACATCCTTTCAAAGCTTTTTCTTATTTTTTCAGTAAAATATTTTCGAGTCTTTTGACATACTCAACTTTTTTTTTTGGAAAAAAATTTAAAAAAAAATTTTGGTTTTGAAAGATATACTTTATACGAAAAATAAAAGCAAGCATTAAAATTTTTTTGCTTATTTAAAAAAAAATTGTTTCTATTTTAATTAGAAAACAGTTTTTTTAATAAAACATTTTAAACAAAACTTTAACTGTTTTAGATAATTTTTTTTTTTAAATAAAAAAATATAAAAAAATATAAAATAAATATAAAAATACAATATATTTATTTTTAAATACAAAAAATTAATTATTCAAAACAAAAAATGTGTCTTGCTTAAAATGTACCATTAAAAAAAGTGTGTTTTATTTAAAATGGATTTTTTTTTAATAAACAAAAAAATGTTAGCGCTTGTTTTTATTTTTTGTATAAAGTATACCTTTTAAAAACAATATTTTTTTTTTAATTGTTAAATTTTTGTTTTACATTTTTTTCAGTTTCTAAATTTCTTGAGTATAAACTCATAAATTAACCGATTTTCAGAAAAATGTACGGTGTCCATAATACTTGGATCGCTTCGAACTTCAGGACTTTCCGAAGGAAATAAAGTGGAATACTGACCGTATATCGTAGCGCGTGGCGTCAGGCCAATTTTCCAAACGTGAAATTTTCATTAAATTATCTCTTATATTTAAAAATTTGAAGTAATTTTTTATTATTCATTACTGAAGCCGTATAAAATAACTTGCGATGTTAAAAATGGCTGTCACATAGATTTTGATAAAGTAGTCATACTAATCTGGCCCTAGGCTCCAATCGGAATTAAAGGAATTTTTATATACAATTACACGAAGGCCCATATTTCTACAAACTTTCTTTAAAGCAGCTTAATTATAATAGGCAATAAAATAAGAAAAAAGAAACATCTCGAAATGCCACTATTTTTTCCTTTCGAAAATTAAAAAACCAGGAAACTCAATCAAAAAAATCGATGGTGACTTAATTTGTATAAAATTTTCCTACGTCTTTCATTTTTCAAAGAGGCAGGCCCAAATATGAGTACATGAACACATCTTAAGTCGCAACTAAGTGATTATAATGACTTACATATGTACATATATCGCACCCTAAATACAAAAGGGGCACAACTCAAAATTTTCCACACTCGAGCTTGACTTGTTTACAGTAGCACAGAAAACAAACTATGTGACATATCACGCTGAAATTTGGCATGTAAGCTTATAACAGTCCTACCAAAAAACAAAAAATTTATTTTTGCCATATGTCATCCGCGGACCGTTTTATTGATAGCGTCTCGTTCATATTTGAGCAGAAGTACATTTTGAGTTGTGACCCTTTTGTATTTAGGGTGCGATATGTCGATCGACATGAGTAATATCCTTCAGTTCATGCCTGAAGCACTTCTTTTTCCATAAAACGTTTAAATGAGATCGGCAGAATTGTGATTTGCTTATAATTTGATTTTTTCAAATAATAAAATTAAATTTTATAAAATTAAATTTATTAAATAAAACTAAATTTATTTGTTTAAATTAAAGCTTTTTACCATTTTTTTAATCAAAATTTAAATCAAATTATAAAAAATCAAAGTTTTGTCTATCGCACTTAAACGATTTATGGAAGAAAAAATTGTATTTTAAAAATTTTTTACTCAAAATTTACTATTAGGCACTTTCATCTGCAATTTGCCACATACTCTCCACTTCCTAGATTTGGTAATTTTTAAATTTTCAAACGGTAAATTAAATGTATTTTATAGAATAAAATCTTTATAAAATTTATTTTAAAAATAAAAAAAATGTAATTTAAAAGTAAAAAAAAAGTATTTTAAAAATAAAAACAAAAATTTATTTAAAACAAAATTTTGCCACTTCCTAGATTTCGTAAATTTTAAATTTTCAAGCGGTAAATTTTTTTCTTTGCCACTCTTTATTCAGTAAGAAGTAAAAACAAGTTTCCACAACTGACCCTAATAATAAATAACTGTCTTCTTTACAGCATTTCCTCACTTCTCCTCAATTCCCACAAAAATACTGCACGTACTACATATGTATTTAGATTTTTGTCTCTCAATATTCATCTCTAAAGTACTAATCAAAAGGTTAATTTAAACAAACATCCAGCGGTGGTGAGAGAAGGCGCGCAAGTCTGCACTTAAAAGCTTGTGGAAATGAAATTTATTTTTCTTCTCCTGCTGACCAACCAGAGCTTAAATAATATAACCACCTGTCCATTTCCCCTCTTCCAAGAACATCAGAAGCCAACCGAGCCAATCACCGTCACAAATAATTGATTGCATACACTTTTAATTACAAACATTTTGCTTGGCATGGCTTTTACTTAACACTGACTGGAAATTAGCAAATGAAGTTGTTTGCTAGTTGTTCCCGTGGGCGAATGCAGAAAATCAGCGAGCGAGCAAGTGACCAGTTTTTCATGTTTGCAAGTTACGTTTTTCGGTTGTTTGTTGTTTCATGCTCTACAAGCCGATGCAGCTGAGTTTGAAAACACAAGTAAATTGCAGAAAGTGGTGTTGAAAATGTCTGTATCAGTAAATGGGCGTAAGAACAGGCGCAGAAGCTGTGGCTGCAAAAGGGTAATGTGTACAAAAAGGGGAATGAAAATGCCTGGTTTCGCAATACCTTCGAAGGAAGGCTGAGGTATTGTATTGGTGAATTGAAAAATGGATTATTGCAAGAGGTGAATGTCTTTGTTTTACTAAGAAGCGGAAGAAAAATTAATTATTTTTTACATTTCATATTACACTCCGCACAAATTATAAGCGAAATCTTCACAAATTGCCTACAAATATTTATCGATTCGTGTTGTGAATTTAATTTGTTCTTCAAATTCTAAAAATGCACTTGTGATTTGTAAAGAGTTCACTTTTATTTATGTATATACATACATACATACATATGTTCTTTGTGCATGAATACGGACTTCAAAACGAAGCGATTGTTCTCGTGCATTCGTATAAAACATGCAATAATGTTATTAGGTTTCTTTATGTTATAAATATCACACACACATACTTGAAAGCTTCGCCTCTTCACCTCGTTAGCAAGCACAAATAACAATACAAAGAAGAGGCAACACTCACACAGAGAGCAAAGAGCATGAACACTACAAAGAGGCAACAGAAGACAACATCCTAACAACAATGCAACAAGCAAGTAATATATCTAGAATATTTATTTCCTTTGTAATGGAAGCTCAATAACTGGTAGCCAATATTATCGAAGGCTTGCCATTGTTAGAGTGCAAAGAATGGTAGCAGTGAGATGTATTTGTCATCGAGGAGCAGCTTCTGTGACTATGTCGATAATTTCGAGCTGTATTGACATCATTTACATATAGAGGAAATAAATTTGAGTATAAAATAAGGTATAATAAAAATTACAGAAAGGTTCTATTACAATCATTGCAAGTAAGCAATGTCAGATTACTTCCAACAAAAATTGTATAAACTCCGTTAAAATCGCTTAGGAGAAACTGAGGGAAGAGAGCGAGAATTTAAGCAAGCAATGAGCTAAGGCGAACTTTTTATACTCAAAGTATATTTGTATATTTAGCGGCTACAGAATGATGTCAATTCATTAAGTTTGAGTTTTTAGGACTTGGAAATAGTGACTGTAGGTAGAGATCGCTGCAGAGTTTCAGAAAAAATTTCATTCAAATTTGTTACTGAACCTGCTCAGAAAAATTACATAAAGGAAAGTTCACCCAGAAACAATTGTTTTTGCACTTCTTTTTGGATAAAATCTCAAGCGCCCACATTCTGCCCAACCGTACTCGGTAGCGCATCTTGCGAACTACATAGATAAGATGATGCTGCACCTGGTACAGTAACAGTCCGGACTGCTCTAAAACATTACGGTGGCGTCCTCTCAAATCTAACAGCTACAGAGACAGAACAACTCATCAACTGTTAAACTCAGTATAACACTGTGCGATAGTAGATGTTGTCAGATTTTCATTTGTTAATTCAATTTTTTAAAGGACTTTAAAGTTTCAAAAGACAAAATTTTCAAAAAATGTTTTTAAATACTTAAGAGCTCCTGCTCCCATTAGTGGTGTGATGTTTTTTTCCAGAAAAGAAGATACCTACAGCTGTATGCCTCCTCCGATCGGCGTATAGTTTTTAATGAGAAGCTTTTTCATGGCAGAAAACACTGGGTTGCCCATATTCGACGGGCCCGACGGATTTCGATGACTCTTTGGGCCCATTCCAATCGACGAGGCTTGTCCACAGGCAACAATCTTTGCGTCAATTGAATCTTATACGAGAATTAATGCAAATCAATGCGGATAATTCGTTGTAAAGTGGCCCGAGCAATGCCCAACTGCTGAGAATGGCGATTTTGGGATGCCCTTGGCGACGTCTCAACACTGGCGAGCAATATTCTCATCCGATCGCCTTGATTGGTTTTGATTTGGCCTCTTTGGATTAGAAAGAGCATCGCCAGTCGAAAACCTTTCGTACAAACGTTTAATGGTGTTCTTAGAATGCGCACTTTTCACATTATTTAATACGCACGTTGAGTTTTCACAATTGACTTCTTTTGTTGAATGTAAATTTCAACAAATAAGGAGCGCTCGCGTGGCGTGTACTGTTCCATGGTAAAAATCTGCTTGGACTGATGCTTCCAACGCGGTATATCATTAAGCGATCTGACGTCTCTGTCAAAAGATACAGGGTTGCCAGAGCTCATTAAAACGTTCCGTAACCTTCTAAGCTATTCAGGCGCAGTAGAAAAGTGACAGCTGTATGCCTAAGTCTTAATCTCGTGAAACCAGCAGTAGATTCTAAGATGACTGAGACTCATTATTCTCCTGAGAGTTACCGCAATAGGGTCGCTAGGGACCAAAAGGTCTATGCGTGGCTTATTCCCAACCAGGCTAGCCTAACCTACCGCAATAGGGATACTAATCGAGTTAAGATATGTGCGACAATCGAGGATCGCGCTTAGCCAGCCAGAAAAACTCCCTCGACTGCTTTCGATCCATATAGTGCCAGAAGGACTTCGTGATTTCTATGTTGAGGATTCTCGTGATTTCTATGTTAGGATTCACGGAGCTCACCTAAACAAATGTAAGCCATACATAGGTAACCAAAATAAATGCACCCTCTCTTAAGTTTTCGGAAATGAAACATTCAACACCTCATTTCACTTGGCTCATATTTATAATAAATTTCTATCTCAATTCTGATTGAGATCGAAGCGATTCAATTCTTTCAGATAACTCCGCTGCAGCACTTTTGAGCGTTAAAATTTTGATAGGAATTGAAACAACAACATAATTCATTTCTATCACGAAGTCGAAATGCAGAATAGGCCTGATAAGATGATTGCGCAGCTCCTCGTACTTATGCCTTGGAAATAAAACAATGCTCGTTAAAGCAAATAAATAATGGCATTGGAGCAAGCCTTCAGAACGTAGATATGTATACAATGCATTGTATGTAGAGAGTTACATACATACATACATGCACAAACTTCTTGGTTACCGCAAAAGATTGCAGTTATTGTCTCACATTCACCTCCACAAAAGTTCCCTACATTTTAATGCTTACGCAGAAATACGCGGCAGTTCGCTCGTTAGGCATTTCTTTGGAAAAGTGCGTTGCACAACAGCAGAGTAAACTACTTTTGCTGCAACTTCAATGGCAGCGACCGACTCACAATAAGCAACTTTTTGCGTTGCACTCGCAGATCAATAGCGAACGTGATTTTTGTGCGACACTACACTTCCCCAGCACTCACTCATCCAATTCTATTGTTGCATTTGTTGCTTACGCTTGCGATGTCACTGTAAACGGCCCTAATGCTGTCATTGTTGTATGGCGACAGACGCAGCACCGTTGAAGCTGATAGCAATCGCTTTATGATATTCCACTGAGTACGAAAAAAAGTAAGAAAAAAAGACAGCAAACGACATATTACAAATGAAAGAATACGAAAGTTGTTCAAACGTTCTTCTTCTTGCTGCTAAGTTTGATGTGCTCTTATGCGGCAGGGAGAGTGAGAGCGTGCGGCCAGCCAACGAATACTCCACAAATTGGAGTGCGAAAGTTTTTAACTCGTTAGTATTTTAACAATGTGTTCATGTGTGTATGTGTGTAGAAGCAATTTAAGTTGGAAAAATCGCTCGATTTAAGACCAAACGGTTTTCAAAGAGGGGAAAAGGGAGACAATTAAATACGCGATATTTTGAGCAGTTTTTAATACTTTTAATTTTTTTTTTTAATTTTAAATATTTTTTTTATAAACATATAGTGCATTCTACAACAAATATCATACAAATTACATTTTCACACTTTCCACAAAATTAAAAAATGGTCACCGGTTTTTTTTTTGGAAAATCTGCTCATATCGAAACTGCACGACTCGAGATACTTAAAACAGTCAAGTGATGCAGAATCTGTTCCAAAATGCAAAAAAACAAAGAGGATCTGCAGAATTTACTCAACAAGTGCAAGCAATAATTGACGATGACCCTTCAAAATCAGTGAGAGCTCTGGCGAGGGAGCATTATGAGGGATCTATTCGTCGAGTTGTCCATGAAGATCTCTGGTATAAGTCCTACATTATACGCAGAAGACAGTTTATGTCGGAGAAAACACGAGAACAGGGATAACTCACGGCTTCTAAGCAAAACTAAAAACCCTGAAGCGTCTGAGATGTTATGGTTTTTTTCTGACCACGAGGAAAAGACCAATCGCAGAAATAACAGATGGCTATGCTTTAATCCCACAGAGCTTTCTGTTCCACTTGATGCATATTAAGTTTCCAGCCACTGTTTAGGTTTTAGGTGTTGTGAGCAACAAAAGACATGTCCCCTCACTTCTTTACTCAAGGATTTCAAATGAATTCTGCTGCACTATGGAGACATTTGGAGACAGGACATGGCAAACATGTTTACGGATGGCTTGAAGGTGGACGAAAGAGTTGGCCGGGCGAGTATTCTAAGGAGCTCTTCATCCAGCTCAAATTTAGGCTTCCAGACCACTGCAATGGTTTCCAAGCGGAGGTCGCCGCAATTAAGGAAACAGTGGATTGATTGCTTACTTCCATAATCACTGTAAAGGACGTACATATCTACTCCGACGGCCAAGCGGCATTTAGGACCTTGGGCTTGTTGTTTGTGCGTTCGGAATTCATCGGGGAATGCCTGACTTCTCTCTCGACTGCATCCGAATACTTCGATATTAGGCTAATCTGGGCTCCCAGTTACAGAGGCAGACAGAGGGAAACTGCTGGGCTGATGAGCTGGCTAGACCGGTGATCCTGAAGAGGGTTTCATTGTAAACCAAGAGAATTGGGGGTTTCTTGAGAATCTGCGGTCTACTCCTGGAAAGATGGGCCTCGTATCAACTCAGATAGCGCTGGGCTAGTGCACAAACGTGTAAAGTAGTGAGATTCTTTTGGACATGGGTAGATCGGGGGCGCTCGAGGGAGCTTCTTGGACTAACAAAGACGCAGCTCTCGAATTTGGTAGGTATCCTTACCGGACACTGTCGTTTCTTTCTTGTGCTCAACGCCAGTTGGACACACCAAGTAAAGCCAAATCCTTTCCCACCTGATCTTTCCAACGCAGAGGAGGTATTTCTCTTCCTCTGGTACCATCAGCTGGCACCGCATCGAATACTTTCAGATAGAACCGCTCCGGTATCCATTCGGACGACATGACCCAGCCAACGAATCCGCTGGAGCTTTATACGCTGCGCTATGTCTCTATCGACGTAAGGCTCATACAGTTCATCGTTCCATCGCCTGCGATATTCGCCATCGCCAACGTGCAAAGGTCCAAAAATCTTTCGCCGAATCTTTTTCTCAAACAACCCCAAGGGACGTCTCATCGGATATGGCCATCGTCCAAGCTACTGCGCCATACGATATGACGAGCATGATGAGAGCCTTATAAAGTGTGAGTTTTGAACGACGAGAGAGGCCTTTACTGCTCAATTGGCTACTCAGTCTAAAGTAGCACTTATTGGCAAGAGAAATCCTCCGTCGGATTTTAAGGCTGACATTGTTATTGGTGTTAATGCTGGTTCCTAGATAACCAAAGTCTCTTACAACCTCGAAATCAAAGCTTTCACCGGTACATTGCTTTCCGGTAAAACTCTTCTTCTGAATTTTTTTTTTGTGGTGCTTTTTGAAGCTCAAAAAGTGGCAACATTGGCAAATAGGATTTAGTCTTTAATTTTTGGTCTAATAGCTCATGTGCCTCGCACTAGGAGACTCGTCTACGGGAGCAGCCCATACTTACGCTTAGCATCCCATACACAACATACACACACACATTTTCATATTTCCAGTCTGCTCAAGTTACTTCAAGTACAACAAAATTACTCGACAACAAAGGACAATATTGCTAACGCATCTGTGAAGTATCAACTTTAATGTTGTTGACTTTCATCGTTTGGTGCTCTTCATATTGTTCCTAGGCATTTAGTGCTTCTCTGCCTTTCATGCTGCGCATTGACGACGCTCTGCATGCCGTGTGGCAAACTAGTCTTTATTGCAAGACAATCTACTACTTCCCAAACAACTTTGCTAACTTGTGGGTTTTTTTGTTTTACTTTTTTTTATTTCCTGCTGGAACGCGTTCCTTTTTTATCAGCGAAATTGAGTTTTCATAAGTTTGCCATCATCTCGTTTTTAGTTTTTTGTCACTTGGCTGTTGCACCGGCTTCGCCTTTTGAATTTTCGCTATTCGCTTTCTGTCCTGCACATTTCATTTTTCAAGCTTCTTACTAACGTTTTCTTTTAACGGCTTTTGGCATTGTGTTTGTGTGTGTTTTTTTCTTCTTTTTTTTCTGGTGCAACGCATATGTAATAAAGTGGCAAAATACATATATGGAATTGCATGCAACTTGTGGCAGCAGACGTCAGCCAACAACTGCCAGCGACATAGCCACCTTTAGTTGGATTTACGTATTTCGAGTAGTCAGCCGTGTTTCTTATTGTTATTACTATTACTTTGCAGTGGGTGAGCGACAGTGGCACACTCTTGAACTTCCAAGCGACTCCAGCGGCACATTGATCGGTGGCAAATGTTGCACGTTTGTCAGCTGACGTGGTAACAACACTTTCAAGGCGGTAAAAATGCTGCAACGATGAGGTGCATTTCCCCAAATAAGCTAGGGAAAAGGTTGCATGCACCGATATGTACACATATATGAATACAGGGTGCTCAACTTCATCTGATCAATAGATTGACTGCAAAACTATAGCAAGACTTGAGCCTAAAATACGTGAGGATTCTTTAGTAAGTGCCAGATTATCTCAGCCTTTAGCTCTTGAATTGTTGCTGGCTTATCGACATACCTACACCTTTTCTTCCAAATAACCCCAAAGAAACAAGTCCAACGGTGTCGTTGACATTTAGGTGTGGTTTACATTCAACATTGGCCCTTGAAATTTAACCACCCTTTATTTTTCATCACAATTGCCACTGTCCCCCAGGAAGTACTGCTACCATTTCAACTCGAAGGATTCTCTTTGACTCCTTCTACGGCCTTCCGGTTGTTAGCACAAACTGCAAATAAATTCCTTGAAAACCGCCACAAAAACGAGTTCACTAGAGCCTAATGCAGAGATCTTGGTGATCAATCAACATCTTTCTCGGTAATCAGAGTTTTCTTTCAAACATGCGGCTCAACTTCTTCCATCCGAAGTAGGCCATTCGTGTAAACACCCTCGTTTCTATCCGATATTCTTCGAGTCAACTCCTTATAGCGCTTCCACTGAAGTTTAACTGGCTGTTATACACTCAAAGATTCGAGACTGACGGCACTAGCATCCTCAAATGGTGGCTCAAAAGAAGATATTACGAATCGCATAAAAAAGGCCAAGCATTTTTTCGGCTCCCTTGAAAACATCCGATGCTCGTCTATAATCACACGAAAGACCAAGAGAATAATTTTTCAATTTGAACATCAAGTCAGTTCTACTGTATGGCTGCGAATCTAGGAACTTTTCTAGTCTACAAGTCTTAGCAAATCGCTGCCTGCGGACAATGCCTCGCATTTTCAGGTCCAACACCATACAAAACAGCAGCTTGTGGAGTAACACCAATCAAACTCCTATACAAACGGAAGTCCTGAAAAGGAAATGAAGCTGGCTTGGACCCGTTCTTAGAAGAGAATCAAGTCACATCCCATGCACTGCAATTGATTGGTATCCAGCAGGAAATCGACGAAGAGGTAGACCCTCGCTGACTTGGAAAAGGAATTTAGAAACGGAGATATAGAAAACCAACAGAAGCTGAAATGAGCGGAAGAAGATTGCTTCTGATGGAGTCGAATGGAGGAAGATTGTTGTGACCCTTTGCTCCCTCGCTGAACCCGAAGAAATTATATATATAAATATGCGAGACATTTGGATCTTCGCCAACACTTTCTGAAGCATCTTCAATATTTCCGTTGGAACGACCTATACATGGTCCACATTTTGTTGGCGATATGCCAAAGACTCAAAATACTGTGAGGCCAAATGGCGAATTATGTCGCCTGCAGGCGCAGTTTGACCATGAAAAATTCTACCGCAATGAAAATTGCCACCGCCGTAGCCGAATGAGTTGGTGTGTGACTGCCATTTGGGAGCGTGAAGGTTCAATCCTCCGTGCATGAAACAGCAAAATATAGAAAAAAATGTCTAATAGCGGTCGCCCCTCGCCAAGCATTCTGCCATGAAAAAGCTGCTCATAAAAAACAAAGTATTCTGGACATTGTCGTCAATTCGTCTAAAAACTGGTTCATTAGTGGACTTGAGTGCAATAAAAAGTAAACTGAGAAAGTTTTGAAAAAATTTCATAATTTTGAAATGAAATTTCTGTGCAGAGTTTTTCAACATTTTTATACTTTTTTTTTTAGTTTTTTAAGATAAAGTATACTTTGAAAAAATTGGAAAAAAAATTTTATATTTTTGTTTAAAATTTGTTTGGAATATTTTTTTTCGCCATTTGTGAAAAAAACCTTAATATAATAAATTTAATAATTTTCAAATTTATTCAATGCTGACCATTTTCGCATAGACTTTTTTTAACATTTTTATAGCTTCTGTTTTTTTAATTTTTCAAGATAAACCCCACTTAAAAAAAAATTTAAATTGGGAAAAAATTATATTTTTCTTTTAAAAACATTTAGGAATAATTTGTTTTGCCATTTTTGAAAAATTAACGAATTAAGGGCAACGCCCAAAATACGTAGATCACTCGCTATCGAATCGCTCAATGGATAAAATTTCACTTACAAAAAATCAAAATTATCAAAATGCCTTTATCCGCATTGTGATGGCGCACCCTGTATAAACGTTTAGTTTGCAGACAACTTCAATTTTTTTTCACTCAACATCTCTCTACTGCTGACGGCATCGTTTTCCTTGTTATCGTCCTCATCATCGCCACCAATCGATTTGAGCTGTCGCAGGCAGCTGCTACTGCTTCGCTTCAAAATTTGCGCAATTAAAGGCGACATGACAGACTGACAGACAATCAGCCCAAGCAGGCATACCCACAACCAGACATGACACATTCATCTTCGTTGGCGAAATAATTTTTTTTTAATTAATTTAATTAGCATGCAAATTGCGACGTCACAACAATGCCAACAACATTCATTAACTTGACAAATTACGATAACTTTGTTGGTATGAGTTGAAATCTGAAGTCAAATAAAATCAACGCTGCAATAATCGTAATAAATTGATCATTCTTTAATGTGCCCAGACAGAGGCACAAGCGAAAAAGGAGGAAGGAGGAAAGCACCGAAAGTAATGAATTGAACAAAAGCGGGCAGTTGAAAGAGAAAATGCGTTTAAAAGCGAAGCAAGAGTGAGCAAAATTCTGCAATTGAATAAAATTTCAGCGCTTGAACTATAAAATAATTATGGAGGCCATTCTTAATGCAGATGAAACGTTTGGAAAGCCTGAGCATTTCGTCAGTTATGAACGAACACTTTGAGGAAATATTTTTATGTATGTACAAATGTGAAAATTAGTTTGCGATTTCCTCAGAGTTTAGTGGCACAACTCACAACTTTGAGTTCTTATTTTCTGGAGGTGGTTAAGATTAGGCGGAGTTATTGGCCGGCTGTATAGAAAAGTTAGACAGGGGAAAAGTGCAAATTTTAATGCTTAAATGAAGTGAAACTTCTTTAGTGAGTGGAATATTTTTTTTTATTTTTTTGTTCCTTCATATTGTTTTTAAAATATTTTTTTTTTTATTACAAATGTTTTTTTTATATTTTTTTATTAAACTTTTTTTTATATTTTTTTATTTAAAATTTTGGTTTTGTATATTTTGTAATAGCTTTTTTTTTTAATTCTACTAATTATTAATTTAGAAATATTTCATTTGTTACAGACCACGAAGAACAGATTGATGCTACGCTATTCTGATTTCTGTTAACAATGCAATAAAAAATAAATCAAATTTATGCTTTACTTATTTTAGGAGGAAACTGTAATATTTTTTATAGTTTACAGAGAAAGAATATTAGACAATACTTAGGAACTGTTAAACAATTTATTTAGTCAAATTTTGGAACAGTAGCTTTTTTTTGATTTTTATTTATTTCATTATTTGTTTTTTTATATATTTAAAATTTTTTTGTTAATTTTGTTTTTCATTTTTTTTATAGATTTTATTTGTGTTTTTATTGATATGTTTTTGTAGTTTTTTACAAATTTATTATTTCTACTTATTTTTAATTTTTTATAAATGTTATTTAGTTTATTTTTCTATTTTTCATTTTTATAATTCATATTTTATTATTATTTATTTATAAGTTTATTTATTTTATTATTTTTATTTATATTTACTTCTTATTTTTTATAATTTTTATTAATTTTTTTATTTCCATTTTGTTTTATTTTATAGTTTTTATTTATTTTATTATTAATTTTTTTTATAAATTTTAGTTATTTTATTATTTCTATTTATATTTATTTCTTACTTTTTTATAATATTTTTTTTTATTTTACTATCTCTATTTATTTTTTAGTTCTTTTTATGAATTTTACTTGTTTTATTATTTTTATTTAATTTTCTTTTATAAATTGTGTTTCGTTATTACTTCTATTTATTTTTATATTTTTTTTATTATTTTGTTTTTATAAATTTTATTGTTTCTATTTATTTTTTATTTTGTATAGTTTTTATTTTTTTTATTTCCATTTTTTTTTATAAATGTTATTTATTTTATTATTTTTATTTATTTTTTATAATTTTTATTTATTTTACTATTTCTCTTTATTTTTTATTTTATATGAATTTTATTTGTTTTATTAATTATTTTTTATTTTTTTATTTCCATTTATTTTTTATTTTACAGTTTTTATTTGGTTGGTTGGTTGGTTTAAGGGTGACCCCGCATCGGAGTGCCACATAGACCGCAAGTTGGGTCCGTTGTGTTGCCCATATTATATGAGAGATTTTTATTATAGATTTTGGTCCAAGATATTAATTCGTTTCGAGAATTTGATGAGAGATTCGATTTTCAGGTCCGAGAGTACTGAAAGACCAATTGACATTGGAGAGCCTAGAAGAGCGAGTCGACTTCTGGCTAGACCGAGACAACTGCACAGCAAATGCCTGCTCGATACTTCCTCATCTTCGTCCTCGCAGTATCTGCACAGGTCGTTTTGAGGAACCCCGAGCCGACGTGCATGAGTGCCAAAAAGGCAGTGGCCGGTGATAAGAGATATTATATGCCTTAGTTCGTGTTTCGAAAGACTTATAAGGGTTTTTGTCTGTTTCAGATTGTAGGATGACCAGATTTCTGGTCTGGTCGTAACGCAAATAGTTTCCACTCGCCACCTCCGATCAGCAATGCTGTGAAATTCTCGATCAATGAGTAATTTACATGTTGAGAGCGGAATGTGGATTGTGGGTAAGTTACTAACATTTGATTGCGCAGCTGCAGCTCTTGCGAGCTCATCAGCTTTGCAGTTACCTTCGAATCCACTGTGACCCGGTATCCAGATAACTTGGACAAAATTCTGAACACTTATCTCGTTAAGGGATAAGAGACAGGATCGAACCACATCTGAGTAGGTATAAAAGGAGCTGAGTGCTCGAACGGCCGCTTGACTGTCAGTGAAAAAGCGGATATCCTCTAGTGATTTTCTCTTTTCTAAGATAGTTTTCGCATTATTTCTATTTATTTTTTTTTTATGAATTTTAATTATTTTATTATATCTAATTATTTTTTCATGATTTTTATTTCTATTATTATTTTTATTTACTTTTTTTCTATTTTTTTTTTTAGTTTTATTATTTCAATTTAATTTTAATTTTTTTATAAATTTTATTTATTTCATCATTTCTATTTATTTTTTATAAATTTGTTAGTTTTTTTTAATTTTTTAGAAATTTTATTTATCATAAATAAATAAAAAATAAATAAAATAAATTCTATTTATTTTTATTTTTATTTTTATTATAATTTTTATTTATTTTATTATTTCTATTTATTCATATTTTTTATAATTTTTATTTATTTTACTATTTTTATTTACTTTTTAATTTTTTTATAAATATTATTTGTTTTATTATTTCTATTTAATTTTTATTTTTTTTCAAGAATTTTATTTATTTTATTACATCTATTTATTTTTTATAATTTTTATTTATTTTATTATTTCTATTTATATATATATATTTTTAATTTTATTTGTTTTATTATTTCTATTTACTTTTTTTATATATATTTTTTTATATTATTATTTCATTTTATTTTTTTGTAAATATTATTTGTTGTATTATTTCTATTTAATTTTTATTTTTTTATGAATTTTATTTATTTTATTATTTCCATTTATTTTTTATAATTTTTTTATTTCTATTTATTTTTAAAGGATATCCAAAATAATGCTACGAACTTGCAACACGGAAACAACCAACTTTATTTTATCACTTCCAAGGAAGGCCGCCGTAGCCGAATGGGTTGGTGCGTGGTTACCTCGAAATTCACAGAGAGATCGTTTGTTCGAACCTCGGTGAAATCAAAATTAATAAAAACATTTTTCTAATAGCGGTCGCCCCTCGGCAGGCAATGGCAAACCTCCGAGTGTATTTCTGCCATTAAAAAGCTCCTCATAAAAATATCTGCCATTCGGAGTCGGCTTGAAACTGTAGGTCCCTCCATTTGTGGAACAACATCTACAAGCGCACCACAAATAGGAGGAGGAGCTCGGCCAAGCACCTAACAGAAGTGTACGCGCCAATTATTTATTTTTTTTTTAAGGAAGGAATGTAAAATATTGGTTAGAGTACTGACGGGGCCCTGTCTCGCCCCACATTACGCAGCTAAAATGGCATTGACCCAGAATGACGCGTGTAACTTATGCGAAGAGAAAAAGGGTACGTTAGAACACCTCCTTTGCAACTGTTCTGCTCTAAGCAGAACTCGTTATCACTACCTGGGATCGGTATACTTTTTGTCTCTGAAGAATATTTGCTGAGAAAAGTTTAAACTGTTTCTTAAAACTACGTGTCTTGTATCACGAACACGACTCTTGCAGTCTATGCGAGATCTATTCAGATCAGCCAGATATATCTAACCTAACCTACCATCACGAAGAAAAACCAAAATTAAATAGATTTATACGACTACGGTTATGGCGGTGGCGTTGTGATGTGGCACCTCTAATCGTTTACAGTGATGCACAGATATGTTTGAGCAGAACAGCTGATTGCTATGGTTATGGTTATGGCAAAGGTATGGCCCCAGTAATTGCAGCTTTAGCAAACTTAGACATGGAACGATATTCAGCTGAACAACGGGTAAAAGTGAGCCAAACGTTTTATGGAAAAAATCCTTCAGCGGTAAACATATCTGACATATTTTCTTCTAAACGGATACGTTAATAACCCGTATATGGGCTACTGGAAAGCCATTCAAAAACAAAACAAAAAATACAATACTTCTTCGAAATTGATGAATTGGATGGCGTACACTTGGACAATATGTGGTTCAACAGGACGGGGTCACTTGCTCTAATGGCTCTATTGCGAAGTTCCCAGGCGGCATTATCTCACGAAACAACGAGGTCAAGTAGGCACAGAGATCCTACGATGTGACACAATTGGACTTCTTTCTTTAAGGGCTTTTTTGCGCTTCGGGTAAAGTTTGGTCTCTGCCGGTAAGACCGAGATGACTGCAGGATTAAAGCACGAAATTGCAGGCGTTATAATGACATACAGCCCGAACTATGACAAACAGTTATGGAAAATTTCGACATACGAATCCTATGTTGCCAAAGGAGTTGTTGAGGGCATTTTACGGATACTGTCTGTCATACGAACACATGAGTACTGTCGAAATTAAACGAAATAAAAAAAAGCATTCCGACAAATTTTATTGTTTTACTTATAAAAAAAAAATTGTGGACTAATTTATAAAATACCCTGTGTGTATGCAAATATGCCTGTAAACTCTTTGGGGCATCGATCCATGTAAACATACAGATGTTTACGCAATTTCAGGCAAATAGAAAAGTTCATATATCTCTCATCAAGTCTGATACGAGCTGACGATTTGCATTGCGAATCGCAGCCCCATCAGTTTTTCACTGATGCAGAATAAATGGCCCACAGGCAAAGAAACAACTGACATCAAACAAGTTGTAATCGGCATCAGCGTACATATACATATCTACATATTTATCTACGTCATAGATGCATTACAAAAGCTCGTTCTGGCAATTTTTCTTTAAATTTTTTTTTTAACGTTTTGCACAATAAGAAAATTTCCAAAGCCTGGTTTTATTGTTGACAATTTCAATTGCTAATGTCAGGCTGTTCGCCTCATAGCCACTTCGGTGCGTTCAAGGGTTAAATACCAATCACTTTACACTTTGCAGGCGCACTGACTGTTGTATTATTTGTGGACTTGGCGATTTCATGCGATCTGCATGTCGCTGGCAATATTTCTGTGCATTCACGGTGTTCAGTGCATTGTTAAAAAGCCATTGCCACTCTTCGTGTCAACTTTAACACGTAGCAGGCAACGGTAGTTTTTAAGCGTACGCTCTTTCCCTATAAGCGAATAGATAGGCACAGCAGTGGGCAGGAAGTTAGGCGAGTTGTTATAAATATGGAATTCTATACTGTGGTTCAGATTTGCAGAAACCGTTTTTTCTTTCCCATGGAGCTCAGTGGAACACTAACCCAACATGGATAAATGATGACTAACAAAAATAGTACACAGATGGTTCCACAACGCTCCAAGGAGTAGGAGCAGGAGTAGTGGGGCTTAGAGCACACAAATCCCTAACACTAAGTACAGATATCACGATTTTTCATGCGGAGCTCTTCGCTATAATAGAAACAGTGGAAATCATATCCAAAAGAGTGTTCGAGAAAGTAAAAACTAAAATACCTTCGGACAGCCAATCGGTTCTCAACGCCTTGAATAGCTCACATCCAAGTCAAAAGTCCTAATAGAGTGTAACAATGCACTCAACAAACTGGCCATTCATAATTAGGGACACGAAGGAAACGAGAAGGCAGAATTTTATGCCAAAAAAGGGGCAGAAAGGCTATTTATTGGACCAACTCCATTTTTCGGCTTTAACAAAAATAATATAAAACAGGAAACCAAAAAAATTGATCCAAATTATAATCAGGGAACACTGGAACGGCACAAGCGGCATTAATCACTCTAAAAAGTTTCTATTTTTTGTCATACAAATGTTTGTTTTTCGTTGTAGAATTAATTTAAATATATCAAGCTTTAAAACACTGAAAAACAGTTTTCTAGTTGGAGGAGACTAAAACGCCAAACCCACTCATTGGGCATCCCGTATCGTTATCTCAAAAGGGCGCTATCTGGCTGTAATCACGATATTGAATCTCACCACAGCCTCCGATCCTCCGATCACTCTGTCGTATTTGTCACGTTAAATAAAGATGCAGCTGAATCACTTGACCACTGTTGTCTCCACAACAGTAAAACCGACTGGGCGTATTTCCGAACCCTTATTATTTCAACCCTTAACTCAAAACACCCACTCAAGAGCAATGAAGACATTAGAAATGCTGTCGAGCATTCCAATAATTGTGTCCAACATGCAGCATGGAACTCAACACCCTGTCTCACCAAGCAACACCACACATAAATATCTTTTTGGGTAAACGAAAAATTGAAAGAAACACGACAAGCAAGAAAACATGGTAAAGAAGCAGACGCCCTGAGGACAAAAAGACACTTAACTCACTTACTCTAGAGCTCAAAGAACTCCTTAAACAAGAGCACAACTCTCAGCTCCAGAACTATCTCAGCAAACTTGATGCAACCGCTTCCACTGACTACTCTCTATGGAAAGCAACAAAAAACTTGGAAAGGCTAACCATAGCACAATCATCCGTTGGGCTAAAACAGATCTCAAGAAGGCAAACACATTTGCTCGTCGCTTAATCCGAGTGTTCTGCCCCCACGAAATCGCACCCTCTCCAAGTACTGTAAAAGTTATCAAGTAAAAAAAATTTCGAAAAAATAAGTAAAAAAAAGTCATAAAAAAAACTTAAAAAAAGAAGGCCCCTTGATATGACCTCATAACAGTAGAAGTACTGAAACAATTTCCAGAAGCAGAACTCACTTTCCTTATATTATCTGGTTTTATTCCCCCTCGAACTTTTTAGTTTCTTTTCTCATGTAAAGGCCAAAAATGGTGATATTTTGAAATGATTGTATGGGGAACCCCCCACGTGAGTTCCAGGGGGTGTGCCACTGGCATGGGTGGATCGGCCGTCTAAGGTTAGTGGGGGTCGGTCCTACATTTGGACTCGATTGGAGCACTCTAAATGGGTCAAAGTGGGATTTTTCGTTCGACCCAAATTGGGGGACATCAGAATTCGTTTTAGAGGTAAGGTTCCTTCTGCAAAGTTTCTTATTTTGATCCCTAGAATACGATTTTCACAGAGCAATGAGTGATTTTTAAATCGACCCGCCCTATTAAACAAGCTTTCGAAAAATCTCATATTTTTTTGGTACTGTTATTTTGGTGTTCGCAACTGTATGTATAGATGTGTGAATAACTGCTTTGCTAAGAGCGATTGGTTGCATGTGCAACATGTTGCCGCGTCATTAGACACTTAGCGCCTTCTCTTTGCGTTCTTCTTCATTAACCTATGACAAATTGCAACGGCTGGTCGCGCAAAATAACAACAAAAATTACAGCAAGTTGCAAAATTTTGGTTTTTTTTTTGGCACATAACTATGATTTGCACAGCCGATTGGTTTGCATTTAGTATGGCAAACAGGTGGAAAATCTACACAACGGTGTTGTAAACTTAAAGCGCTACGCCGCTAAGCATAATGAGACTCACACCACCGCCTTGGCGCATGGGCTGTAAAAACTGTCCACCGCGTCATGGGTGTGTTTGGCTTTTAACACCTAACAAAACGGTATTCAATCAAAGGCACTCGGCGTCTTCGCTACTGAGCGGTAAGCAAAGCTGTGACACGCCTATTTTGCCACACAAACTGGCAGTTGTTAATTTCATGGCACATTTTTGCGACTTACCGGCATCACTAAATGGTTAATTGACAAGTTTATTTTGATGTCAGTGCAAAGGTAAGTAACTGTTTCGTGTTTCTTCAAATTAAATTTCAAATTAAGTCGAGTCGAGTTATCTGGACTTTGCGGACTTTCGGTGAAATTACGAGATCCATATTGAATTTGGCATGGCAGAGGAGAAAGCGAGACAAGAAGCATAGTTTTGGATAAATAAATTTCACTATTCCTGTGCTTTGAAGTCTGTATATGCATTTTTGTTTTATTAAATTACATTTCATTTTTTTATTTGATTTTTTATCTAACGAAAAACCACACCAATTTTGTCACTCTACATAAAGATTGGCTCTCAGCATTCGAAAGCGGAAGTTCCATTCCCAGATGCAGCGATTTTGTTTGTGCTAAAGCCAAATCGCAGCTCCGCTGTGGCCAAGGCCGGAGATGAAAATATCCATGATGGGCGGTATGATATACTGCTGGAAGCACAGGCCGTCCAAATTCACATCTTAAATTTCAGCCCAAAAAAAAGTTGACAATCATGGCTTCGTAATATTCCTTGTTGGCCGGCCGCAATGGTGTTTCCAACAGCATTTTCGGTCAAATGGACCAACGCTGCTAACTCCCCAAAATCACAACAAAATTGTCACTTTTCGCCTTCCGATCACCAAAATATTTTTCCGTTTGATTTGTTTCGCTGCTGTTAAAGAGTCCAACCAGAGCTATTTAATACTTTAAGTTCCTTTAGAGAAAAGAACAACCAGCAGATGTTTGTTCGCCTTCACTTTAGAGTTAATTAAAGCTCCGAAACGCATAGTCTGAGTGTTGAGTTGCAGAGATCGATGGCAGGACGTTGATATTCCTGGCTTGAGTTTCACATTCCTAGCCTCAGCAGTCAACTCCCTCTACACGTAAAGCAGCACAGCTCACACTTTGTTAATGCCGCCGTGATCAAAAAGTTTCGGGAGCAACCGCCAGGCAACCCTCTAAGTCAACTGATTTGAGTTCTGTCTTCTTTTAGGTTGCCAATCCGTGATTAACATTCCTATAAGATTTGTATCTCCATAGATTTTCTAGATCTTTTACAGTTATAAAAATGGATTTGAACAACAACGAGTTGGTATTGAACTTCGCGTTAAAAATGGTTTCAAACTTTAGAAAACATGGTAAACTGTTTCGGTAATGAAACCCTAAAGACAGCAGCCGTTTAGGAGTGGCATGAACGCTTCAGACGAGATCGTGAGGCCATTGAGTATGACGAACCTAGTGGTAGGCTGCCGATATCTTAAACTGATGAAAGCATCAATAAAGTTCATCAATAACCGCAAATTAACTATCATAGACCTGACAGAGGACTTGAACATTGCTTATGGATCCGCTCAGGACATTGTAGTTCATGATTTGGGTTTGCGACGTGTTGAATTTGAATTTCACGCAAAACAGGGGCTGCGTTGATATCGCCAAGGACAAGTAAATATAAGTACGGCATGCAATCCAGACATCAGACGAGTCAGTGGAGAGCTCCGAATGAACTAAGACCATAAACCCACGTCGTTTTCAGTCGAAAATCAAAGCGATGTTCACAGTTTTTATGGATTGCAACAGTATTGCACACCACGAATTGTTGGCAGAAGGTCAGGCACTTAATAAGAACTATTATTTGTGCGTTACGAGATGTTGAATTCGCAATTCGCCAAAAAAGAAAGGATTTATGGCGTTTACATTGTCGCACAGTGCCATCATAATGCGTGAATTTTTGACCAAAAACACAATGAATACCAAATCAACAGTCATTGAATGCAACTGCTATGGCTCCCTGCGATTTTTTGCTGTTTCGTTGAGTCAAAAAACCAAACTGGGAGCGAGAGATAGCTCTGATGGCTATACCGAAAATAGAGTTCCAGAAATGTTTTGACAGCTGGATAAACGCTGGCATAAGGCATTGCAGTTGATGGGAAGTACTTTTTTGAAGGCGATTTCAGCACTTTTAAGGAATACCATAAAATTGGATTTTTGAATTTTCTGAATATATTCCGGGAACTTTTTGATCAAGGTAGGTAGGTAGGCAAGTGAAATGGTTGAAGTGCCAGTTTGGCATTCCTCCAGTAGCACTAAAGCGCCGTTTTGATATGATATTCTGAGACCTCTAACAGGCAGATATCTACAGCCAGCCCGAGCTGTTGATATAATGGAGGAAATTGATTGGATTTAGTTTGGCCCAATCACCCAGGCTGTCGCAGAAAAGAGCGCCCAGTGACCTTAGTCTTCTAGCTGCCAAACCCGAACATTTTCAGAGAAAGTGCTCAACAGACTCCTTCTCTGAAAGGTCCTCACAGCTTCTGCAATGGGGGTTAAATGGTAACCCTAGCTTTTCCGCGTGTGCACCGATCGACCAGTGACCGGTAAATACGGCTACGAGTTTGGAAACTGAATGGCGAGGAGTACAAAGGACTTTCTGAGTTCTTCGTAACTTTCTGAGTTCTAGTAAGCTTGAAATATTGCTGAAGCTTATTCATTTTGCTACCCTTAGATAAGATAGTGCGAGACACTCAAACTTTTGCGCGGAAAAAGGCTTTCTATATCACAATAACATATTATTGGAACACCCTGTATATGCACTTAAACAAATACATATGCACATACTTGGTAAGTGGCCATTGAGCGCATGTCTTTCCATTCTATATTCAGTGAAATTTGCATTGTAAATAAATAAAAAGTAAAAACCAAGAGTGCCACCAATTGACCCATATTTGGCGCATAACAAACAACAACTACTGCACTATTATTTTATGTAATTCCCTCAATGTTGCAACAGCAGAATAGACAAGCATTACATAATGCCGCTCTGAGTATGCCTGTCCGTCTGTGTGTCGCTTCAAAGCGGCGCGAATGGATACAAGTTGTAAAGTCATCGTCGACAATGAATACCGAAATACCAACTCTCGGCACAACAACTCAACGACTGGCAGTCTTATGCCACCTTTGGGAAGTCCGTTACTCGTTTTTTCACTGGCCTTTAAGTGCACTTTCATGTCGAGTCAAGAATCGACGTCAAGAGGAAAAATGGCGGTAAAGCAATAAAAACTGGAGTAACAAAAGCATGAAACAAATGGGAGCAAAATACAGCAACTCTAAGAATAAATTGGCGGCGCCCAACAGTAGGTGCGGGGAGCCATGACGTAAGGACACAAATATGGTCGCCCAGCCGAAAAGCTTATCAGCGAAAGAATAAGTAAAGCAAAAAGTTTTAAGTATCCACTAAATTCAGACGAAAAATTACCGAATGGAGCTGAAAGTATTAAAGAAAGTAAAGCAAGCAAGGGAAGCGAATTGAAAGGTCGTAACATAAAAATTTTAAGATGCCATAGAAATGGATTCTTTATTCGGCAAAAAGCTGGCAAAAATCGTAGCAAATGTGCTTTGTGCACTAATAAGATAAGGCAGAGTAATTCTGGCGGACTGACCGAGTGGATTGCATTGGGCACACACAGTTCGCTTCACTGGTGTGGGTGGCAACGCAGCTGCGGTAATTGCAACTGCAATTTATTACCGACCTACGATGATAGGACATGGAAGAGTAACACAAATGAAATTGTGGATTAGCATGTAAAAGGGACAGAGAGAGAGAGAATTAGGTGGAGTGCAGGGGAAGTTGCGTCAATTAATTAGAACCACAACATTTGAAGGAAGAAATAAGTCGATTTAAGCTGCGTATAAATTGGATATTTAGCAAAACTACAAAAAGGACTAATATTGAGACTTACTTGCAACAAAACAAGTTTAGTTTTAGTACAGGAATTAAGCTGAGATAACTACTTGGTAACTACATTGGCGAGCATAACTGAGAGAATGATGATTTTGTGATTTAATATTTACACTGGTTCTCGAGTTAGAAGATACAAATTTTCTTCATTCTATATCGAAATTTTCTTTGCTCGATAATTCAAATTAACACAAAACAAATTTTCAGATATTTTACAAAATTTCGAAAAATTCAACAAATTTTCATTTAACCTTTCAACTTTTTAAACTGAATTTTTAGAAAATTCTCGGGTCGTAGTAAATGGGCTCATCCAGCGGGACAAAACTGCTCTTTGCTCTAGGAATGCATGCATCTGTGTTTCAAACGGAGGTCTATGCAGTACAAGAAATGATGAACTTTGTTGTGGAAAGCAGATGGAGAGGCAGATCTATATGTGTCTGCAGCGAGGGTCAAACTGCGCTCAGGGCCTTAAACAGCCCCCCAACCACTTCAAGGGTAGTCGAGTCCTGTAAATCCACTCTGAACTATGTCGGTAGATATAATAGCCTGATGTTAACACGGGTCCCGGGACACGTGGGTATCGTGGGTAACGAGATCTCTGACTCTTTAGCTAGAAGGTGTTCTGAGGTCAACTTTCTTGGCTCGGAGCCCGTTCTGCCACTTCCTTCTGCAGCCATCAAAGCCACGGTTAGCAAAGGAGTAACTCTAACCCACAAGCGAGCCTGGCAGGCAGATGCAGATGGACAAAACTCATGTTACCTGTCATGTCCGACCAACTGTCGCAGTTCCTCCTGTCACTAAGCAGAGGGGACTGTAGGAGGCTGGTTGGACTGATGACGGGCCACTTTTTATGGGCAAAGTACATGGAAAAGGTCAGACAGTGCACTCTGCTGTCCAGCATGTGGAGAGGAAGATGAGACGGCGGACCACTTTTTGTGCATCTGCCCCGCCTTCGCTCGAATCAGGCTTGAGGTATTTGGCACTCATGTGTTAAGAAGCGACCACCTTAGCTCCTTGACACCACAAGATCTACTCAGACTTCTTCGGAGGTCGATTTCTTCGAGATAACCAGAGAGGCTTGACCTAGAAGGAATGAGTCTAGAACAAGATCCCTCATCAATCTAGACTGGCCTTCTATAAGTTAAGTGGTTGGTATTATCATTACGCACTACCTGATGAGACACGAAGTGGTTTCTCAAGATTGGGAATAAGAGTTGGGAAATTGAGTCCAAACTAGTGGTTTCGCAATTGGCCTCCAAGCCTAAATGGGCGTCCCTTTTTTAATTAATTGGTGCGTGGCTACCATTCGGGAGTGCGTAGGTTCGAATCTCAGTGCATAAAACAGCAGAATGATAGAAAAAGTGTTTTCTAATTGTATTTCTGCCACGGAAAAGCTCCTCATACAAACCAGTCTGCTTAAAACTGTAGGTCTCTCCCTTTGTGAACCAACATCAAGACGCACACCGCATATAGGAGTAGGAGCTCGGCCAAACACCTAACAGCTACACATAACGTTGTCATTTACGAGATTTATTTCTTGTTTTTTCAGAGAGTTGACAAACTCATCTCACCCAAAAGATGGAGTTAAATCGTTAAAATATTCGTGAGAGGATTTATAACGATTTTCGACGGGAATTATCGAGACAGGAGTGCCTTGATCAACTTACTTAGATTTTGTGTCCACTTGAAAGCACCACACTTAGCCACTGTGAAAGGCTGGCACAATGAGTTCCAACGTGGCCATCGATCATTGCAAGATGAATTTCGTGACGTCCGCCCAAAAACGGTTAATGTGACAGAAACAATAGAGCCGGTGGGTAAGATTGTCATGTGAAATATCGCGAGGTGGAGGCATACATTCGTACTGGTGGCTTCACAAGAAGATTTGTTCTCATTGGATACTACACAATTTGACAATTGCCCAAAAAAAGATTCGCACCGATTAGTGTAAAGAACTCGTGAGGAGTTACCTGATTTCCCATCGATTGTGTTCCAGGGGGTGGATAGGGAAGCCCTGGCATCACACGAGTGGCCTTCCCTGATGGGTATAAAGAAATGTTGAAGAAATTCAGCCGCGCTGGTGCAAGGCACATCTATGAAATCCTAACAGGTAACAAATCTTGGATCTATACACAGGAGCCGGAAACAAAAGAGTGTGAGTGTTCTAAAACGAGCTTAATAAAACAAAATTTGTTCGCGGAAGAAGCATCTCAAAGCAAATGGTCACCTGTTTTTTCAGAAAATCTGGTCATGTCGCTTAAAAAAATCACTTTTGAGTGGTACATAGCCATTTGGTTCCAGAAAACTAACCGCCGAAGGCGAAATGTCCTTCACCACCTTCGCCGATGCCAGATTAATGGGTCATCCACCTTACAGCACTGATTTGGCATTCAATAAATTCTTTTTGTTCCCGAACATCAAAAATAAAACGTGAGATCAACGTTTTTCATCGCTTGAAGAAGTTGTTCAACTCTTTAAGCAGCTTGGTTTGGAGGTATCCACTTCCGAGGGGCAACAGAGCTTGGAAAATAGGTTCAAGTGAATGCAAAAATTTATAGACTTCCCAGAAGAATATTTGGAAAAACCGAAAGCCATTTTCATTATAATTTTACTGAATTTTCATTATTGAGCGCAAAGTATAACAGGCAACCCTCGTAATGTACGCAGCGTCGTTTGGCTCGATTTGCAAACATTTACGCTAGCGCTCCGTTAAACCGCATTTTGAACTGGGTTTTCACTGGCTCACTGTACCAAAACCCTTTTCCGGACTTACCACAGCTCGCATGAAAGAAAATATCAACGACAGTCAAGACAAGGACTCTGTACGACACTGGATGGAAAGTCAAAAGCAGAGTATCAATTAGGCTCCTAAACCTGGATAAAGCGAACTTAGGAACCCTCACTGAATCCTAATATGGGGCCTTGTAGTCTTCGTTAACTTTGGACTAAGTTGGCAATTGAGTAGTAAAGCCCACTCTCGACGAAAAAACGAATACTTCATAAGGCTCTCATCATGTCCGTCCCGACGTATGGCGCAGAGCTTGGACGACGACAATATCCGATGAGACGTCCATTGAAGTGTTTGAGAGAAAGATTTTGCGAAGGATTTGTGGAGCTTTGCACTTTGGCGGCGGCGAGTATCGTAGGCGATGGAACAATGAGCTGTATGAGCTTTACGACGACATAAACATAGCGCAACGAATAAAGATCCAGCGGCTTCATTGGCTGGGTCAAGTCTTCCGAATGGATACAAACGCTCCGGCACTCTTTGCGGTATCTGGTGGTGCTAGCAGAGGAAGAGTAGCAGCTGATGGTAGCAAAGGAAGAGGTAGGTGCATTGGGAAGATCAATTGGAGAAGGAATTGGCTTCTCTTGGTGTTTCCAACTTGGGCCCATTAGCACGAGAAAGAAACGATTGACGCGCTTTGTTAAACTCGGCCAAAATCAGTAAGCGGTTATCGCACGAATCAAGAAGAAGAAGTTTTCGTTAACATTTCAGGACACTGAGAGTGGTAGAAATGTGCGGCTGTGATTTTTACGAGCTGAAAAATAAAAAGCCAGTGGCGTACGCGGAAGACATAGTGCTTATGGTTTCAGGAATGTTTCCAACCAGTGAGATTATGGAAGGAGGTCTGGTTTTACTCAGCTATTGGGTCACGGACTGTAGTTTAAGTGTAAACCCGAGAAAAGCTGAACTGAGGCTATTCACTAAGAAAACCAAGGTACCAAACTTTGATCCCCCAAAACTAAACGGCGTTAGTCTCGCCCTAACCCAACAGGCAAAGTACCTAGATGTTATCCTAGACCCCAAATTCAGCTGGAAGTCTAACGTAGAGTACAGGGTAAAGAAAGCGAATATAGCACTTTGCACGTGTAAGAGAATGTTGGGGAAAAAATGGGGTCTCCAACCAAAACTATCCAATTGGTCCTACACAACCATTGCAAGGCCAATACTGACATATGCGGCACTAGTTTGGTGGCCTGCAGCAGAAAAGAAATACAACAAAACTAAGCTGAACACGATACAAAGAACAGCGTGTATCCTAACCGCAAGAGAGCTGAGCACCAGTCCTACTGAAGCGCTCAATGTACTAACTCATCTGCTACCATTAGATTTACACAGTAAAACAATCGCTACTTGCAGCGAGGTCGTACGGTCACAGTAAGATCTTCCTACAGGGACCCTCACTGCTCAAAAATAGATCAGACTACAGAGTTCCTGACCTTAACTTCAAGAAAGACTTTACGGTACGTTTTACACCGACAGCCGAATGAAGCAAAGGGAAGTTGATTGGAAGATACGACATCGAAATCTATACCGATGGTACTAAGATGAACTGTGGTGTGGGAGCTGGCTTCCATGCGGAGCCACTCAACCTACCTCAAACAATTCGTCTTCCTGACTATGCCAGCGTGTACCAGGCAGAACTGTTAGCGATCAGAGAAGCATGCAAATCACTAAAACTCTACAAGGAAGTTGGTGCAAGAGTAGCTATCTTCTCAGACAGTCAAGCAACTATAAAGGCCTTAGACTCCAACTACATTTCATCCAAACTAGTCTTACAGCGTAGAGAGGAGCCGGAAATGCTTAGTCATTGACTTGAATCTCTCTGATATGGGTTCCCGGTCATAGCAACATACGGGGTAATGAGATAGCGGATGAGCTAACAAGAAAAGGTTCGACACTAGACTTAGCAGAGGTGGTGGCAATCTTCACCCCACTGAACACAATAAAAGCACCAATTGCCTCACACTATCATGCTTTAGCCGAAAGAAGATGAAAACAACTAACGACATGTATTACAACAAAAACACATGGCCGTCATACAAAATCCAAAGGACGAATCACCTGTTAGGATGTTCTCGACCAAACATCTCACGCATCACTGCAACCCTTATAGACCATTGGAAGGTAGGGGATCATGCAGGTAGACTCAATTTACCCTTCAATCCTATCTGCAGGAGCTGTCAAGCGGAAGGTGCGAAGGAAAGTCTTTTCCACTAATGATGTGAATGTCCAGGGCTAGCTAGGGCACGTCTCCGCTTCTTCGGTAAGCCTTTATTACAGCAAATTAAGGAGGTCTCAGACATCGAGATAAAGGATTTGCTGCTATGCTTGGACCTCACTAAATGGATCTGACTTGGAAACAAAAAAAAAAATTATAGGCTCATGGTTAGCATAATATGGTGAATCAATACTTGAAAGGGAATAAATTGAAATTAAAAAAAAAGAACATAATCAAAATTATTCTCTAACTTAATACTTTTGCTTTTTATTTCCCCAGAGCCCACTTCACATTTTTCTAGCTACATTTCCCTTAGCTGAAAAATCTCGTATATCCTTATTTTGCATATTCAAACATTTTCTTAACTTTGACCCATTTATATTGCGCTGATCGCGCGCGGCACTTCCACATCAACGCCTTTGACACGTTCTAATTCTTCATTTTAATTGTATTGAAACATTTCTAGAATTCATTTATCCATTCAGCCATCTATTTTTTGCAGCCTCAGCCGTTCTAGTTGCCAAATGAGGCACGCACACGCAGCACTGCACTCCACTCCACTCAAGAGCAGTTGAAACGCATAATTACAACATTTACCAAATGTGCCATGTGTCATGTGGCAAGAAGCGCGTAACGGCAACGGCAAGCGGCAGCGGACACACAACCCCATCCACACACAGCCAGTGCTTTTGAAACAACGCACTTCAACGCTTTCTCACTGTTTTGCAAATTCACGTATTTACGCCTTTTTAATTTCTCAAATTTACTTCATTCTTCGCCGCACATTTTTAATTTAAGCGAAATAAAAGTGTCTACGTGTGCCACCGACCGACCAACTTGCTTCCATTTAATTTATTTGAGTGCTGGCAGTTCCTGGCCTTCCGTCTTCTGCTTCCAGGAAACTTTTTATGTTTTATGCTTTTGCGTCGATTCGTCACATGCCACACAGCCATCCTCCAACAAGCAGCCACCGATGATTTACATCGCAAAAACTTCACTCTGAATGCTCAGCCATTTATTCGAATTCGTTGTAGTGGTTTTGGCTTTGCGCGATTTGGGCGCTCCACTCGTAGGCGCAGCGCCAGTGAGGGTATTGCATGAGGCGTGGCTATGTTGGCACTTTCTTTAGGAGTTCACTTCAACTTGAATCGCTTGCAATTTGATTTGAATGACAGTCTTGCCGACCGGAGCTGTCAAAGAGTGTATGAGAATGTGTGAGCCCTTACAGTAGGGTGGTCCTTTTGTTGGCACAAATTTACTTTTGCGCTGATTTTAGTTTTACTCATGTTTTTTGGATGGGTTGTTATTTATTAGTACAATACATTTGTAAGAAAAGACTAGCGCTTTGCACGAGAAGCTGCTCACTAACCAGAACAACAAAGATTGGGAAGCTACAAAGGTCAAGCTCAGGCAAATCGCTCAATAGAAAATTGGCACAGTAATAACCATCAACATCAAACCATGGATCTGTGATACTACCCGACTAGAAATTTTGGTAATTGGTGATTAGGCGCAAATAAGTCAGAAATCATTCCAAATTTGCGCCTCATAAGGCAGCCGAACTAGGCCCAAGTCCCGAAAGGTATCGCCACACATCTGCCTCATTAGGCGCAGGTTCGAAAAACCGAACTTCGGTAATACTCCGAATGCCTTTCTACAAATCAGTTAGGGATTCCAATTTATGCCTAAGTGAGACACTGCCACAGATTTTCGTGACCACAATTAAATTTGGTATTGTTCTGGCATTCCAATCTTTGCCTTGCCTAACGTGGGCCTGGTAAGGTAATAGTGAGGCCTGCCTCAGTAAGGCCTGCCTAATTCGGGCCTAACTGATTCTTCGGCATGCCTCACTGTAATTCTAGTTGGGTACTTGGGGTATCATTTAGCGCGGAAATGAAGTCAAAAGGCAACTCATCAGCGATGGCTCCCTTCGGTCAGCCCATAGCGAGGCCGAGAAGAAAGTAAAGAAATCGCCCAGATATGATAAGAGAAAGTTTATTGAAAATCTTGCTGGCTAGCATGCCGTAGCGGCAGCAGGAGCAAATAATATGGGACAGCTGTACCGCATAGTTGGCTGCCTAACCAACCAGCAGAGTAGTAGTAACTAGCCAATCAGAGATCTGAACGGTGCTTTGCTGACTTTCAATGATGATAAGATCCGTAGATGGAAGGAACACTTTGAAGCAATTAGCAACATTGCTTTTAGCAGTAAATCTAGCTTTGAAATGAGCAGCACAACAACCAGCAGCAAAATAACAACATCTTGCCCAAGTCAAGCGGAGGTCAAGGATACAATCAACAAGCTGGCGCTCAACAATGCCACGGTCGAAGATGGCATACAGCAAACCACTGATCTTGGAAAAACTTGATCTGATTCTTCATCACCACATCACCGCCGTCTGGGACAATGAAAAGCTGCCCAAGAAGGGTGACTTGGGCAACTGGGGAGGAGTAACCCTGCTCAATGCGGGCACTAGCAACTATACAATGTATCGAAAGCTCCTTAAAGGACGAACAAGCTGGATGTCGCCCTCACCGAAGCTGTGTTGATCAGGCCAACACTCTTCGCATCATAGTAGAACAGTCTGTTGCACAAATAGGAGGAGGAGCTCGATCAAACACTTAATAGGAGTGTACGCGCTAATTATTTATTTTAGGAGGGACAAATAAAAGTAAGTTATACCAAATAAAAAGGTGGATTGAAGTTTATCTGCTCAAGAAGTATCCGGCAGTAAATTAAGCCATTAATAACATTAAAGATTGAATAATAATAGTCAACATTTTGAACGAACTAAACAGTCATAAAACGTCTTTCTGGAGTAGGAATCCTTGGAGTCTTTCACAAAGCGCTTGAAAACATTTTTTTTTTCATATTGAGCGCGAGCTTATTTTGTAAAGTTCCAGATCATCTACGTAGAGTATAAATTCGTATTGTTTAGAGCAGGAGTCAGTAGCATAAGGAGAACAAATAAGATCGGACCTAGAATACTACCTTGAAATGAGAGATATGAACGTAGCCAAGTTAAAATTGATGAGTAGAAACCCAAACACTCAACCTTAGGTAATAAACTACTGTGTAATTGTATCAAATGATTTCCAGTCTGTGTCAGAAGAAAAGAATTGGGCTGGTAACTTCAAGATATATTTCGTTCTGCTTTTTGCTGCATAATAGCCACACTCAAGCGCTTCGACGCTAGGTTAGTGTCGTTCGAAACTTTCCCGTAAACGCAACTAAACAGAAATGAGTGAGAGGTACGTTTCGAGGCAGTATTTTTTTCACGCATTCGAAAGGGCCGCAGCTGCAAAGGTAATTAAAAGTTCAAAAAAGTTTGTTGTGATGTAGAATCAGCGGTATAAGGTGTACCAGAATGTTGATGACTTTTCCGAGCCCGGCTTGAAGCGAGTGACGACAAAAAGCAAGATAAAGTAATCGTCCAACTTTTTAAGCGGGAGCCTTCTTTGTGACTACGCCAAGCACGTACAATTCTTGCTAAAAAGGGAATAGATGTGAGTATCAACACCATCGAACGACGACTGAAAAAGGCGAACATATCCTACCGTCCCACATCATCAAAACCACTACTCTCAGAAAAACACATTGAGAAACAGCAGAACAAGAAAGTGGCGTTGCAGTATTTGACTGGCCTTCCTAGCCCCCAGACGCCAACCTCATTGAAAATGTTGTGCGTCAAGTTCGCAAAATCTAGTCCTGTTTGTCGACGAGCTACGCAGAAAAGCTGATTCAAAGCGTGCCGAGAAGATTCCAAGATAAACTCCAACGATGGAAACTACACAGCTTATTGAGTAATTGCGGCTCATAGTTTTGTACATAGATACTTTCATATAAACAAATTTTAAATATATATTTTTTACACTTCAAGAATAATCGCGGTTCCTTTTTTCTGACACAGACTGTACAATCGAAAAATTGGTGATGGTGATTTTGCCTCATAATGATTGCGTACCAAACGACAGATTTGACAGAAGTCGTCAGAACAACATGGGCATCACAGCCTGTCAACATCGAACCATTCTTATTAGAAAACTCTATATATACTCTTACGCTAAGTAATATTTTATTTAAAGTTGCATACAAATGTATCCAAATTAGCAAGAAAAATAGTGCAAAGGTGGGCGGCCCCTTCGTTAAGAAATATAAACAGCGTGCGAATAGGCAGACCCTAATGAGCGTAGGCACACACAAATCTTGGGCGTATGTGTTGAAGCAGATGACGTCTTTAATTAAATTCGCAGATGTATAATTCGAAACAGTTTCTTATTCTGAAAACATCTTTGCACTCATGCCACATTTTTTAAGTTCATTTAATTATTTCACAATTAATTGTTATTGTTGAAGAGCTTATTAATTTTATTTTGAAACAACTGGCAGCCTATGCGTGGAACTAAAGAATTTGTGAAGAAAAGGTATTTAAGTTCAGGATATTCCTTCGCTTGGTTTGATTGCTATAATCGTTAAACAAGTCATAAAACGCGAGTAGGAAAAACTACAAATGTATTGAACTGGGTAATAATAGGTTGTTTAATAAGTTTTACAGTTCGATAAGAGAGGGCGTTGCTACTAGGCTAGATTTTGTTTGTTACGTTGGTACACTTTTCATGTAAACGTAGGTGAAGTTTGATTTCAATCTGTCAATTCGTCCTTTGTTCACAAGCCATTTACCTCACAGAAAAAAGTATATTGGCAAAGTTTTTTATACCGATATCATTCTTGATAGTAACAGTTTTTGTTTGGTGTGCCAAAGTCTGTAACGCCACGCTGCAGATATTTATCCAAAGAAAAGCGTGGTCTGATTAAAGAGCTAAGCGGAAGTGGCAAAAGTATTCATGTAATTGCTGCTAGAGTAAATCGACATAGTAATACCATCAGCAACTTTCTTAAAAATCCAGAAACATATGGTCAACTCAAACGAAGCCGCAGGTCAACTAACATCGACGGCAGATGCAAACGAAGCTGGCTGCTCAAAAAGAAATGGCTTGCAAGGAAATCAAACACCATTTAAGTCATAAGGTCACCGACAGACGAATACATCAAATTTTGGTCGAGGACGGAACACTAAAACATTGTTTGCGAGAGCGGGTACCAAGACTATTAGCACGCTACATTAAGGCTCGTTTAGCATTTGCCGGAAAATATAAATTTTGGACTAACGAATTCCGAAGCGTTGTATTTTCGGATGAAAAAAAGTTCAACTTAAATGGTCCAGATGGTTGCCAGAAATATCGGCGGGACCTTAGGGGCAACCACGGCAAATGCACATTAACGGAACTACGGTGGCCGGTCTTTGATGATTTGGGTCGCTTTCGGACATGGTGGCAAGCCTCCAATTTGTTTTATTCCGACAAGAACCAACGCAGAATCCTATGTTGAAATATTAGAGGATGATCTCATTGAGTTTGCGGGAAACATATACGGAGACGACTGCCCAATTCCATACGGCTCGTTTAACTAAGGCCTTCCTATCGTCGAGAAAAATTTCAGTCCACCAGTAAGCCCCGATTTAAACCCAATTGATGATCTCTGGGGAATATTGTCGGCCCGTATTTATAAAAATTGTCGGCAGTTTGAGACAATCAAAGACCTGAAAGGTGTTTTAGTGGAAGAGTGGGATAAGATAGGTGATTCAAAAATCAAGTATCGCGCAGAGATTACATTTTTGTTTTTGGATGGCGGGAAAGGAAAGGAAAATTTTTGAATGAATGTTGAAAGTGTCCAAAAACAGCAAAAACCCCAGAAATGGTAAAACTGCAGGATATCGTATTGGAAAATCGTAATATTGGATATCGTAATGGAAAATTAGTAGAAGCCCTAGGGATCTTATTGGGATATGTAAGCAATATTTTAACTTAAGTATTAGGTTTCAGAAAGCTGTCTGCCCAATGGGGGCCGCGTTCGCTAACAATGGAACAAAAATACATTCGAATGCGTCGTTTTCAGCAACATTTAGACCATTTCAGAAAAAATGAAATGCGTTGATTCATCACTATGGATGAGACTTGGGTCTATCACTATGCTCCTATATCAAAACAGGAGGTTAAAGAGTGGTGTGAACCTGGTTCTTCGCCTCCGAAACGAGTTCATGTCCAGAAATCGGCCAAGAAGGTGTTAGCATCCGCTATTTGGGATCGATTTTGTTTCTTAATTACATGCAAACTGGTAAAAAAATTATTTTTCATCAGGACAAGGCACTGTGTCGTGTCACAAAAGCATTTTTACAATGGCTAAAATCCATGAACTAAAGTTCAAATTGTTGGAACATCCACCGTGTTCACCAGATTTGGCCCCTAGTGACTTCCATCTGTTTCAAAACTTAAAAAATTAATGCGACGAAAGTGTTTTTCGTCATAACAGCTGAGGAAACGTATTTTGCAGCCCGGCTGGATTCTCACTGCAGGGATTTTCAGGGATCCATTATTTGGAATTTGGAATCTCGTTGGAACAACTGCATCGATGTTCAGGGAGACTATACTGAATAATGAATAATATTGGGTTGGCAACTAAGTAATTGGGGATTTCACTCAAAGATGGCTTCAGTTAAATTTTTAGGTTTGCAGACGTAGTAGAAATGTAAAACACATTTTGTTATTTGATAGTTGGCAATTCAGCTGTCAATCAGTATAAAAAAGTGTTTTGATCGGTTGCGTAGCTTTCGTTTGGTGTTCATTGAAAAATGTAAAATCAAAAGGAACATTTTCGCCATATTTTGTTTTTTTATTTCCGCAAAGGGAAAACCGTATCGCAAGCTCATAAAAAGTTATGTGCTGTTTATGGTGACGAGGCCTTAAAAGAACGGCAGTGTCAAAATTGATTTGCCAAATTTCGTTCTGGTGATTTTTCACTCAAAAATAAAAAACGCTCTGGTCGTCCAGTTGAAGTCGATGGCGCCCTTATCAAAGCCATACTCGATTCGGATCGTCACAGTACAACACGTGAGATTGCAGAGAAGCTTTATGTATCACGTACATAAAGAAACGCATTAACAGCTGCGATTTGCTAAAGAAACGTAAAGAAAATGATGCATTTTAAAACGACGGATAACTGGCGATGAAAAACGGGTTATGTACAATAATATCAAGCGGGAAAGATCGTTGAGCAGGCCAGGTGAGGCAACACAAACAACATCAAAAGCTGATATTCATCAAAAGAAGGTTTCGTTATCAGTTTGGTGGGATTACAAAGGAATTGTCTAGTTTGAACTCTTACCGCCCAACCGAAGGATCAAATCTAATGTCTACATTTAACAACTAGCGAAATTAAACAATGCAGTTGAAGAAAAGCGGCCCGAAGTGGCAAATCGAAAGAGTATTGTATTCCATCCTGACAATGCAGGGCCACACACATCATCGGCCACTCGGCAAAAATTATTGGAGCTTGGTTGGGATGTTTTGCCACATCCACAATATAGTAATGACCTTGCACCATCTATCTGATTACTTTTTGTTTCGATCTTTACAAAACTCCTTGAATGGTAAACATTTTAATAATGTAGGATGATGCCAAATCGTACCTGATTCAGTTTTTTGCTAATAAAAACCAGACGTTTTATGAACGTGGGATTATGCTGCTGCCTGAAAGATGGCAAAAGGTCACTGATCAAAATGGGATTACAGAATAAAGTTGTTTAGTTCCATGAAAACATTTTCTTTGATTTTCTAAATAAAAGCCGCAATTACTTAGTTGCCAATCTAATACTTAGTGCAATAAACTAATTTTCATATAATTTGAAGACAATGGCAACCATGCCACCTGACATGTAAACGCTCATTTGCGCCTACTAGGATTTATGCAGCAAGATGGAAAAATAAAAAAACTGTGGTGTACTCTAAAAAAAATTAAAATAATAATTCATATATTCTTCCTCCCAACTTTGCACTCTTCCTCCGCATTGAAATTGAGTATTTTTGGTATTGTAAATTTTTGCGCTCACCAAAAAACGCCAGTTTACAGTTGCAACGTCTAGATTGAGCTTTACAGCATTAGCTGTGCATCAACTCTGTCAAACAAATACAGTATGAAATGTGTTTACCTGAAAAGAGAAGAAGAAATAATCAATAACATTTAGTGACATACACACAAATATTTGATAAAAAATAGAAATAAAATAAAAATTATCAACCAACTAAATTTGTGTTGGAAAACTATTAAACTAGGAATAACTCTAAGCACCAAGCGACCAGCTACCGCATTACGCATTCGCACACGACGGGGGCTTTTAATGAGCACAGCCCCTGCTGTGATTGCTCTTTGTGTATGTTGAGTATTAGCATTGGAGAAAAAGCTACAACATAAAAAAAAGAAAACAACTCTCCGACAATATCGACAACAGCGACGACGTAGACGGCAACAGCAGGCATGTAATAATTTATGGAATAGCTGGAAATAGTTGTGTTGTAAAAGTAGTTTTCCTGCATGTGTACAACAACAAGGGGAACATCGATAAAACAATAAAGTTAAATAAATAAAATGTGTACGTACACACAGGCATAGATGATTGCGTATGTATGGCTATGTGTTACGCGAAAAGTGCTGTGATAAGATATGACATGGACATATACATACATACACATCCACACATGTGTAGCTCTGTTATTTATGAGCTTAAAGGCTGAAGACTCCAAATGTTTCAGAAGGCTTTTGATAAATTATATGAACTGAACTGAAAACATCAACATTTGGGCGCTGTTACTTTAGACGCATCAAATTATACACGGCGCACTGCGGTGATCGACTGTATGTAGATACGATAAGTGCACTTCACACTGTGAGACAACAGCAACAGCAATAGGGCTCTTAATCATCAACCGTAAAGATAGTTTATCGAAATGTGTCAAAAGTTTCTGAGTGATAAAACAAAAGGGGAAAGTCGAGTTACTGCAATAAATATTAAACAGCTTAAGTGGATCACGCCAATGAAAGGAAGCGTCAACGCGAGGTTTTTCAAAAGTTCCATAGAAAGTAAACAATGGGCTGATTATAAAGGCCGGGTTACACAAACACAAAAAGTAATTAAAGCGAGAAATTGCAAGCAAGCTTTGTGATAATAGAATTAATAAAATAAGTAACCTGAGTATTGGAGATATGCACAAGCAAAGCCTTTACGTGCAGCAGGCGCTCCACTAAAGTGCCACACAATAACTTTCTACCCACCCAAGCCACTTGGTTGGCCCGCCCAGGAACAATAGCGTACACTACGACTGGCTTTTGAATTACTTTGAGAAAACTACTTCTTGCCAATAAAGTAGTCTTAACTCGGCTTATTGGCAAACGGCAGGACAGGGAAACGCGGGGGATGGCCTATGGCGCGCACTTGCTCAAAAAGGCTTTGTTGTCGTCGCCATTGCGACTACTATTGCGAACTGTTTGCGAGTTAAGTGCACAAAAGTTGCAGCCATTGTGTGTGACAAGCCGAGTATTGTCACCCACAGCTGTGAGCGCAGTCCACTGACTTTTCGGCAGCGCCCAAGTGCTCAAAAGTCAGCAAGTTCAAGTGACGGCGGGTATGCGGTTCGCCTATGTCTCCCTAATACATACACATACATAGGTGTGTATGTGTGGGCGGAGTAAGTAGCCGCGCTTTCAAGTGTTGCAGGAGTTGACAGTGAAGTTGACAGCCAAGACATGTCTTAAGGCCGTGACCGAACACGTCTATTGAGACGCTGCCACAAGTGCTGGAGCACTGCAATGGGCATGCAACAGACATCTGTACATACACCAGAGGCCGTGCAGGAGCGAACGATTCGTCTATTGCGGCCCTTTGCCAGGTAGTGGCAGGAGAACAGCTTTGTAATGCGATATATGTAGATGTGCATGTGTTCTTTCAGACGGCTTAAGCCTTTGGCTGCGTGTAAGACAAAAATTAGTTGGGCGACTTGCAAGAACTTTAGCCGAATATTGGCAATAGAAGGAAGAGATGATTGATTTCTAACGATTGAAATAGAGTTGCGCCTTTTGTTGTGTGAAAAACACTTGCTGAAGAAATTTAATTGGATTTTGTATTGTAACGCGGCCGCCGTAGCCGAATGGGTTGGTGCGTGATTACCATTCGGAATTCACAGAGAGGTCGTTGGTTCGAATCTCGGTGAAAGCAAAATTAATAAAAACATTCTAATAGCGGTCGCCCCTCGGCAGGCAATGGCAAACCTCCGAGTGTATTTCTGCCATGAAAAAGCTCCTCATAAAAATATCTGCCGTTCGGAGCCGGCTTGAAACTGTTGAAACATCAAGATGCATGCCACAAATAGGAGGAGGAGCTCGGCCAAACACCTAACAGAAGTGTACGCGCCAATTATTTATTTATTTTTATTGTAACGCGAGCGGATCAATACTAGGTTGTCCAATAAGTTTTGCGGTTCGATGAAAAAAATACAATTTTGTGGTTTAAAATACACTTTATTATTCAGTATAGTCTCCCTGTATATCGGTACACTTGTTCCAGCGAGATTCAAATTTATGAATTTCATCCCTGAAATGAGATTCAGGCAGGGCTGCAAAATACGCCGCCACAGCTGTTATGATCTCATAATTTGATGAAAAACCCTTTCCACACTTACATTCGCTAGGGGCCAAATCTGGTGAACACGGTTTCATGGATTTCAGCCGTTGTAAAAGTGCTATTCTTGACGTTTGGCCTGATGAAAAAGATTTTTTTTCGTTTGCAAACTGCCTCTTTTTTTACGAATTTTTTCCTTCAACTGGCCTAAAAGGTTACAATGATATTCAGAATTTTGAAGTCATCCACACATAAAATTCCTTTCGCATCCCAAAAACCTTCTTGGCCGATTTCTGGACACGAATTTCTTTCTGGGCCAGAGAGCCAGGTTCCAACCGTTCTTTAGCCTGAAGTCGCATGCAAGGTGATAAATGGCACAAAATCCATTTTATCCTTTCTGAAACGCTATGAATGTTGCTGAGATGCTCAGAAAGTCGCAATCGAATGTGATTTTCCTCCATTGTTAGTGAATGCGGTCCCATACTTCAGTCAAAATATTGCTTACATTTCGAAATAACATCCCTAGGGCTTCTATTTACTAAGTCTCTTTCAGTCACTCGACGATTTTCAAGTACGATATCCTGTATTTTTTACGATTTCTGGTGAAACGTCGGTACCAAATGCCTTGTGAACAAAGAACGAATTGACAGATTGAAATCAAACTTCACCTACATGAAAAGTGTACCAACATAACAAACAAAATTTAGACTAGTAGCAACGCCCTTCCATATCGAACCGCAGACCTTATTGAACAACCTAGTATGATATTTGGTCAGAATTTTTAGAGACTTGTTAGGTATGCAGTTTTGTAGCTCATTCAATTCCATTTTTTTTTTTTGTATCGACAATAGGTTTCAATATAATTAATTACTACTTGATATCGCGGCAGCCTAGTATCGAAACAATCCTAGCAGAACTGGGAACTCACAGAGATGATGTCTGGAAAAGTTGCCAGTATGAAAGTAGGTACGCTGCATAGGGTCAGGGGAGTCGATTAAGCTAATCTGAAGAAAGTTTTTCCACACTCTATATCCAACATTACAATTTAATAACACACTGGCCATGGAATAAGTGTCCTCAAGCACCTCTTACCTTTGGTTTTCATATTTACAATGGCAAACCTCCGAATGTATTTCTGCCATGAAAAAGCTCTTCATAAAAACCATTTGCCGATCGGAGGGGGCATAAACTGTAGGTGTGCAACAACATCAAAACATCAACATCACGCCACAAATAGTAGGAGCAGCTCGGCCAAACACCCAGAGAGGGTGTGCGCGCGAATTATAAAATAAATAAATAGAAATTGACCTTTCCGCGCCCAATTGATTGTCTAGTTATACACATTCTTTCAAGAAAGTACCGAGAATTGTTCAATAAAACGCAAAATAGTTGTTGAATTATCAAAATTTATTTTTCCGCCTTCAAAATAGGCTCCAATCGAAGCAATACACATATTTCAACGATTAGTCCAGTCATCGTAACAGCTTTTAAACGCGTTTGAAGAGATCTTCTTCAGCTCCTTTAGCGAATTCTCTTTAATGGCCTTTATCGACTCAAAGCGGCGTAAGTTTTAGGAGAAGGAAAGTCAGAGGGCGCTAAATCCGGTGAATACGGTGGTTGTTCGATGATATTTGTCGAGTTTTTGGTCAAAAAAGTATTCACAATATGAGCCTGGTAAGACGGTGCGTTATTATAGTGCAAAATCCAAGAGTTTTCATGCCCCAAATTTTGCCGTTTTCTACTTACATTCTCTCCCAAACGTCGCATAACTTCCAACTAATATTCTTTATTTACCGTAGAACCATTTGGAACGAATTCCGAGAGCACAACTCAATGATAATCAAAGAAAGGAGTACAATAATTTCACTTTTGACCGACTTTGACGTGTTTTTTTGGGTTTCAGCTCATGTGGATAGCGCCGTTCAGTCGTCTATTGACTGGTTTGCATGTCCAGCTCATATACCCACGTCTCTTCACCTGTTATGATGCGCTGGATAAACGTTGGGTCCGAATTCACTTGCTCAAGCATGTCTTCAGCAGTCTTCTTCCGATGGGGTTTTTGAAAGAAATTCAACTCTCTTGGAACGAGTCGAGCAGCTTCGCGTCTCATGCCCAATTGATGGTGTAAAATATTGGGAATTCATTCGTGAGACACACTAAGGTCACGAGCTACCTCTCTCAAGCTTAAATGATGGTTTTCCAGCACCATTTCTTTGACTTTGTCGACGTTTTCATCCGTTGACGTTGATGGGCGACCAGATCGGGGCAAATCTTTCACGACTTCGCGGCTCTCTGCAAAGGGGTTATACCACTCATAGACCCATGGTTTTGATAAAGCACACTCGCCATGGGTTTTCTGCACCATTTTCAATGATTCGGCGCATAAAATCCCGTTCAAAACACAAAATTTAAGACAAATTCTTTGTTCGATATTTTTATCCATAGTGAAAATCGCAGGCCACATCTGCGGTTGACTGATAGAAGTAAATGCCAAAAACAAGCTAATTGACATATCGCGCTCAAACTCTACGACACTCTAGAAGACAGTTGTACCAACAGTCTAGCAAAAAAAATTTTAGACATGTGTTACACATACAAATGATTTTTAAATAAACAATTCCCAAAAATGTTTTGAAAGAATTTACTGTCGGTATCTACTTCACAAGTGTTAAATACGACACCTTTAACAAAAATTATAAATCTCCGGATAGAGTGATTATTTTAGCGCCACCTTGTACATAACGCACATCTATAAATATAAATAGGTATGTGAGTATGTCTGTAAATGGGCGCGCGCGCGCAATTAACAAAATTTGATTTCAATGCGCCATTTGCATGAGGAAGGCGTTTAGGTATAACAGAAACCTGTGGCAAATGTAATTTTTGCATGACGAACGAATTAAGGTAGAACAAGAAAGACGTCAAATCAAGAATGAGTATGAAGAATTTGAAGTAATGAAATCGAATGAAACTATGGGTTAAAATATGGTAATTAGACGGCGAGGTGTGGCGCCTCAATGTGATTGTTACAGAGAGAATTACGACAGGCATTTAGAATATTTGCAAGTTATTTGCATACATGAGCATTAGCACATACATATTTGTACGTGCATTCGTGTCTGTGTATGTATGCTTGTGCCCAAACATTAATTGAATTTAATTACAGAAATGGTAGCCGATTACAAGATACTTGATCATTAGTCATTCGCCAGAGACCTTGTGGTAAATAACTGCACGTGCAAACATACACACATTTGTATAGAAATAAGCATGAGAGCGTGCACCTACCATGCAGGAAAAAATTGACTCTTTTGGTGCTATATCTAACAGCCTACTTAGGCGAAGAACATAATTGCAGTTAAGCGCTCTGAGTAAATGAGTATTGGGAGCGTTTAGATCGTTTATTACAGCAAATATATAAATATGCCAAAAATAAGGGGGAAAGTAATTTTATGTATAACAATTATGCTAAATAAAAATTCATTAAATATGTATTTGTCTTTTGTTCGTATAGTTATGTCGGCTATCACTATGTAAAACGACTATCAATGTTAACATAACATTTTCTGTTAGATCAGCGCAGTTGAGAGAACTCCATCACGAAAGAGCGGTTACAGCTTTGATACAAGAACAACTGCAGGAGAGTTTAGACATGTAAATACGATGTCTAACGGTAGTCGAAAGCAAACTGCAGTGTTTAAGCAACAAAATATTAATAAGTATATTATTAGGAACAGTTGCAGTATAAGTTTCATATTAAACAAGTAAATAAGTGTATAAGCTCAGCAGTTAATTGAAGTGAAATATCAGAGTCATTCGAAAATCATATGTGCTTAGTCTTGCCATAAATTCTGTGATCAAATTTTACATTGCATACTGCGAGAAAAAATTCGCAGAAAAAAGTTCCGTTAGTTTTACTTTTGTATGGATGCATTGTCCACAAATAAATTATGTATACTCAGTTTCGTGGTAAAATTTGCTTGTTAAGGGGTTATATACAGTTAGTAACATAAATAAGTATACAGGAGCCTGATTTATGGAATTGTTTGACGCTAACGATTTCCTTAATATGTAATCAAAATATTTTACACATGGTAATTGTGTACTGGGATAGCCTTTCATATGCGCTTTAATTTAGCTGTAAATTTTAGGTACCGTTATCCACGCTTTGCTTTGTCTTTGATGCCAGCGAAATTTATGTCACAAAAGTTAGTATACAGCAAACGATTGTTCAGTTAGCATAACATTTATTTTTGCGTATTGATTAAAAAAGTTAAATCTATTAAAAAGGAAATAATTAAAGTGAGTATAAAATTTTAGGGAAGTAGGCTTTGTAGTAATTTTTGCGACATTTTTAGTAATGGCACCAAGAGGAAAAGAGCTTTCTGATGATTTAAAAAAACTTTTTTTTTTTTTTAACTTTTTATTTGTTTATTGAATCTGCCTTTTCAAAGGCCTCACAATAAGTATTCAAATCTTAGAACTAAAAAGAAAAATTTTATTTTATCTCATTTTCTACAATAAATAATTATCAAATGGCCCTCTACTCATCGGGGTGGTAGGTCATTTCTTCGAAGCCTGGTCGTATGTTGCGTACTCAGGAGTTGACGTGCGAACGGGTTCGGGTGATCTTGCAATTTCAACCGATAGTTAAAAAAACTGATTATAAAATATCAAAAGGAACATAAATCATTGCGAGAAATTTGAATTTCATTCATCTAAATAAAACACAATTTTGTTATAACTTAGGTTGTTTGAAGGAATCGATCGTGGGAAAATTGAAAACGTGTCCGGTGTACACTTACTTCTGTTACTAACTGTATATCGAATTTAATTCGAGTGGTGTTTCTTATTTTTAGTTTTCTTTTTTGTAATTTCTTATTTTTTTTTTTGTAACTTTTTTTATATTTTACTTTATTTGATTTTTTTATTTATTTTTTTTGTAATTTTTTTATATATTTTATTTTATTTTATTTGTTTTTTTTTTTGTAATTTTTCTTATTTTTTTTATTTTATTTTATTTGTTTTTTTTTTGTAATTTTTTTTTTTATTTGTTTAATTTATTTTTGTATTTTTTTCTAAATTTTGTTTTTATTTTCAATTTTTTTTTTTTTATTATTTTTTATTTTATTTTTTTTTATATTTTTTTTTTATTGCATCCCAAAAAAGGAGTGTTTTAAATTAATTGGCGACAGCTTAGCTGCAAGCCAATAATTTATAACAGCTACAAAATATTACAATTAAATATATATATAAATATTATACAAAATAGTTAACAAATTTACTAACAAGAAAAACGTTTACTGTAAAAAGGTTCGGACTATATGACAAGAATTGAGTAAAGCTGCTTTCTGCATGTCGAAAATTAAATATTCTGGAAGTTGAAGAGTTTTGACGTTGTCTGCTAAGTTTTTATGCACTAGTCCGTGGGCTGAGATGATAATTGGTAGTATGTGCACCTTCCTTAGCTTCCACTGGCGTTTGACATCAATGCCTAAGTCTGAATATTTAGATATTTTTTCTGCATATGTTTTTTGCATGTTTCTGTTTAGAGGAACAGCAATATCAACTATATAACCAGTCGCTTGGGATTTATCAATAAGGAAAATATCTGGCCTGTTGTGGTCTCTTGTGGCATTTGTTAAAATTGTTCGGTCGTAATATAGAAGGTAGTTGGAGTCTTCTTGAACAGGTTCTGGGGTGTATCTGAAGTACGGTATTTTGCTTGGATTGAAGTTGTACATCTGCGTCAGGTTTAGAAGGATTATTTTCGCGATGTCATTATGTCGCTTCAGGTACATGGAGTTTGCCAGTGTGGTGCATCCCGCTAGCACGTGGTCTAATGTCTCACTTCTTATTTTATTTTATATTTTTTATTCTTATTATTTTATTTTATATTTTTTATTTATTTTATTTGTTTTTTTTTAATTTTTTTTTTTTAATTTTTTATTTTAAAATTGTTTTTGTTTTGTAATTTTTTAATTTTTTTTTTTATATTGCGATATGTTCCCTGCAGGGTATGTTGGCAGTTATGTGTGAGTACTTAGTGGCATTAACATGTGTAAAGCGAAAGTTAAGTCGGTTAAATATTTATATAATTACAGCACAGATCGCGGCTAATTTATTTAGTTGTATTTGCTCCACGTCACTGAAGTTGACGACCAGCAGCCAGTAGCCGCAACCGGACGACAGTCGTCAGCTGCCAAACGTATGTATGTTTGTATGTCTCACAAATTGCAATCGACTTTAAGGTGTCACATGGCGCCAAATAATTACGGCGACAGTGCACACATCGCCACTGCGCTACCCAAATGCAAAGAGATATAAATACCCGGCTAATGGGTGACTACTTATGCATGCGCGAATCTACTACGCTATGAATGTACATGCATACATACATACACATATGCACGGACAAATGGATATACAGATTTAAGCGACTTAATGACGATTTCTACAACTTTAATTTGGTCGTCAATTGGTTGGTCGCTTGCCATTGGCTGCAGGAATGCCTTTGGCTTGAAGGCGATACAGCAACTCCGCACGCAGAAATGGATGATAAAATTACAAACCGCAGTTGTAAATTCGATAACAAAAACAACAACAATAACAACAGCAATGCGTAGAACAAGTTTCTACAAAGTAATTTAATTAAAACTACTCACACAAGCGAACGCTGCCTGCCGCAAATGCGAATCGGATACGCCGATCAACAGCAGCGTGCAAAAAAAACAAAAAAACACACAAACACACTCGAGTGTAGTCGCACGTACATTCATGCAACAGCGCCCGTGGCATTTGCGATGCAACTGCAACAAACGATTGGCGCACAGTGAGCGGTGGCAGCCACAATGTGGTCGCCAATAAATCAACATCAAAATGTCGCGAATGTGACGAATTTCATAGAAACGCGCGCGTCCCACTGTCATCCACTCATCGGCGCGTTCGACCTGCGCCGCGTCTGTTAAGTCTGACCGCCTCTGCCGCTCTGCCGCTCTACTGGCTGCTGGCTGCTGCCTGTCGGCTGTAGTGGCTCGAGTTCGTGCATTAACAATTTGATTTATTACAAATTATGGGCTGATATTAATTCTCCACATCCCTATAGCCTGCATACCGCGCATTTGCTTGCTGGTAGACACCGGCATTTCGCTCTCATTAGCTGTGCGATGCAAGCGGTGCGATACAAGCAATGACAAAAACAATATCGGGAAAAACAATTTAATTTGCAATACGTGACAGATCAATTCGGATTTGGTTGCAGTCGTGCAGAGCTCAATGGCATGGGTAGGGAGACGAAATTTTCAATTCACAATTTAATTATGGACACGAAATTTGCAGGGATAAATGAAAATTATAAATAAATCAGTAGATTGATTTTAGCTGTATTATTGTACTCTAATTTGTAGTACCCGTTATGCGGCAAGGTGCGGCATTCAAAGAATGAATCTTGGCAGGGTTGCATTAACTAGGCTTAAATATCCATTGATCTGTCGATCGGAATTTGGGTGAGTGGCTTTGAGAAAGCGACTCGCGATTTATATTTATTTTGATTTGTTCTCATGATATACTTTTTCCGTTATACAGTGAAGGACTTAAGTCCGCATACAGCAGCATATTTTCTTATTTCCCAGAAGGTATACAATAATTGAAAAACAAAAACTGCTGAGGCATCGGCTTGGGGAATAAGTTCATAGCGTTTTTAGGTTAGGTTAGGTTGACCTGGCTGGCTGAAAGCCATCACATAGACCTATTGATCCTTAGTGTTACCAGATGAAGCTAGACCCTTACGTTTCTTTGTAGTAGACATCTTGTAATACGTCTGCGTCTTTTGCGAATCTAAGTAAACTTTCGAGCTCTATCCGCGATAGGTACTCTAACTTCTCATATTGTAAAGCTCCTAAGCATTTTAATCTGGTTCTAGCTAATGCACGACAGGAACATAGAAGGTGTTCTAGCGTTTCCCTCTCTTCCAGTTCATTGCAAAATATGCAGCTATCGTTGTTCTTAATTTTTATCTTGTATACGTGCGCCGTTAGCAAATTGTGGCCTGCCAGTACACCTACGATAGCCGAAGCAGCCCGGGACATTTACGACGTGTATAGAGAACGTGTCATAGGCGAGTCTACAGCAAGCAAATGGTTTGCAAAGTTCAAAAATGGTTGAAATGCAAGTTGACGTTAATGACACGGCTCGAAGCGGAAGGTCTGAATTCGATGAAGAATGTCTCAACTGCTTTTGAAGTAATGGAGGAACCGTCGCCAAACCAGTCGTGAATTTGCGGAAGAAATGAACTGCGTTCATAAAACGAGTCTCAATCACCTTTTTTCAATGGGATTTACCGATAAATAGGGAGCGAGGGTGGCTGGGTGCCCCACGAACTCAACGAAAAAAAACACAGAAAGTCGCCTTCAAATTGCTTCTCAGCATACAATAGGAAATACTTCGGTTACAATAAGGCTAATTTGGCCGGACATAGATAAGAAAAGGTCAGGAGAATTGCTCTCTCAAGAGAAAACATCTCGAAAGTCGTGGCTTATGTCACCGGTTATTGGCTGTTAGGGAGAAACTCTTCTAACTAGGCGCATTTTCTAATGAATACTGCAGAAGTTTTAGAGATGAGGAAGATAAAGAAACAGTAAAACACTTCCTCTCTAAATGCCCAGCTTTAGCTAGGAATACAGCAAGATTGCTAAAACAACACTCTTTGGACTATCTTACGGAATTAGCAGGTGTTGGGATAAAATCTATCCTGCGCTTCATAAGAACGTCGAAATGGGTCCAGTGATGAATAAACACTAAGGTTCTCATGATACCACAACGAATCTACTTGGTCTAAGTGAGTTGGCTATTCTAAACCGACTGCCACATAAACATAACCCTAAGCTACCCATCAATCACTTGCACCGACACACAACACTTGGAACCCGTGAATTTGATAACCAGTAGTAAAAGTAAATAAAGTAAAAGAAACTGTCACAACACCAACGAAGAAGGGCAAATTTTTTAGTATTTATGAACTAGCAACTTCTAAATTGTGCCAACAGCCTAAATACAAATGCAAATTCATAGCAGATTTGCGAGTAACAGCGAAACTACAACCAAAGCCAAGTCACAATTTTCCCACTCTGCGCATTCGTTTAGGGGCAGAAGACGAGCTGAAATTCATTGGTGAGTACTCCACTTACACTATATTCTACTTACTGACCTACTCTTTAAGATTTGATTATACACACAAAAGTATTCCCAATGGCTGCATATGTAAGTCACACACCCTTGGGCACAGTATTTCCCCAGTGTAGCCACGTGAGCAATTAAACTTTTGTTGTGGCATAAATTCGGAAAATAAATAAATCGATTTATACATAAATACATATTCGTCTTAGTCAATAGATCTGAGGGAAACGAATTCGGTTATAGAAAAGTTGCAATACGCAACGCTCCCTCCCTCAGAATGCTGGCATTATGAAACGGCCCTCATAGCCACTGAATGCTATTTGGAATTTTAATCGAATTCGATTTGCCGTGCCTCAGGTCAGTCCAGCAATAAAGTGTGCCAAATTTGCAAATGAATGACAGCTGCCAGGCGTTACTAGTTTTTTTTTTTTGTTTGTGTACTAAAATCGCTTTGGCTTAATACAGCGATGGTGCATAACTGTGGCAAAATAGTTGCCACCCTTCGTCTGCACAAAATTTTCCAATAAAGAATTTGGGCGCGATTCTCATTTACACTTTTGCTTTTGTGCATATTTACAAGGTGCAACTTTCCACTACGCGCAAGGGTAGAGTTAAGGTTTTTTTGAAAAACGTGCCTTTTTATGGGTGGAGAGGAAAGATGTATATCTTTTTGCAAAGTGTTTAATATTTGTGAAAAATTGTATTAATTAAATAACTAAATAATAGCTGTAAGCTTTAGTGTCAGACCCGCAAAAAAAAAAAACAAAAAAATTATAGGACATTCAGCGAATTTCATGGAAAGCAACAGCACAAAATATTCTACTGGAGACGATATAATCGGTTCGAGTTAAAAGCTCTTAGAAGCGTTGCTGTTAAGTAAAAAAAAATTGCTATTGGAAATGGGCCACTGGAAAATAGTTCAGAAGTTCCAGCTAAACGTCAAACTACTGCGTACAGAAATAAAACCAAGAAGCAGTCCTACAAGGTGTCATTAGAAGAGCAGATGGTTTTTTTTTGCGTTTTGGCGGTTTGAGAAAAAAATACATTATTTTCTCGCGATTGATATCTTGTAAAGTATAGATGTCACGGTGACATTTCATACAAAAAAAACAAGGTCAACAGGTCAACAAAACGAAAATTTTAATTCGGTGCATTTTGTAGTTTTTCGTTGATAAAGGCGAAAATGCAAGCCAATGCCGCTGTGAAGGCGAATTGTGAATGGTGTTTATGGTGCCGATGCTATAAAAACCCATTACGTGCAATTTTGGTTTCGTCGATTCCCTGCACGTCGCATTTTTGATGCTAAAGAAAAAAAAAAGGAGCCGAGTGTTCGCTCTACTAATTTGTTGTGCGCGTCTTGATGCTATACTACAAATGGGGGGACCTACAGTTTTATGCCACTTCCGAATGGCAAATGGAGACACTTTTTCTTGGGCAAAATACTCTTAGAGGTTTACTATTACACGGTGAGCCGCGACCGCTATTAGAAAAAACTTTTTGAAACATTTATACCTTCTACTCAAATATGAACGAGCCGGTATCAATAAAACGGTCCGCGGATGACATATGGCAAAAATAAATTTTTTATTTTTTGGCAGGACTGTTATAAGCTTACATGGCAAATTTCAGCGTGATATGTCACATAGTTTGTTTTCTGTGCTACTGTAAACAAGTCAAGCTCGAGTGTGTTCTTCGAATTCTCTTTTATGACTTCAATTGTCTCAAAATGTTTTCCACGGAGCGGCAACTTGAGCTTGGGAAACAGGAAAAAGTCACATGGAGCCATATCAGGCGAATACGGTGCTTGCGGAACGATACTAACATTATTTTTGTTCAAATAATCGCGAACAAGACGTGATGTGTGAGCTGGTGCATTATCGTGATACAAGAACCATGACTTGTTGTCCCACAATTCCTTCCTTTTAAGACGAATGTTCTCGCGGAAACGCTTTAAAACGTCTAAATAATATTCAGCGTTAACCGATTTTGCGATTTGTGCAATTTTCAAGCACAATTTCCTTTACTTTTCCGATGTTTTCGTCATTTACTGATGTTGCTGGACGACGTTCATGAGGCAAGTTTTCAACCGATGTACGGCCCTCTTTGAACGATTTGTACCACTGGAAAACACGTGCACGCGATAGAGCAGAGTCACCATAGGTTGTCTGCAACATTTTTAAGGCGTCTGAAGCCGAAATTTTGTTGGAATAACAAAATTTCAAACAAATTCTTTGTTCAACTTGAATTTCCATCGTTAAATTCGAAGAACACACTCGAGCTTGACTTGTTTACAGTAGCACAGAAAACAAACTATGTGACATATCACGCTGAAATTTGCCATGTAAGCTTATAACAGTCCTGCCAAAAAATAAAAAATTTATTTTTGCCATATGTCATCCGCGGACCGTTTTATTGATACCGTCTCGTTCATATTTGAGTAGAAGGTAAAACAATGTATAGAAAACTTATAAAAAAAAAGATTTAAAAAGAAATGTGCATAAAAAAAATTTATTAAATACCAATTTATAAGGAAATTATAAAAGGAAAATTAATAAAAAATATAATTTATAAAAAAAAAATATAATATATAAAGAAAAGTTATAAAAAACAAATTTATAAAAAAAAATTTGTAAAACAACAAATTTACAAACGAAATTTATAAAAGAAAATTTATAAAAAAAATTATGAAAAGAAAATAAAAAAATAATAATAATAAAAAATTACTTAAACAAAAAGAAAATGTATAAAAAAACGTAGAAAAACAATGTATATAAAAATTTATAAAAAAAATGTATAAAAAAATTTATACAAAATATGTATAAAAAAATGTAAAAAAAAAATTATAAAACAAAGTAAATATGAAAAACAAATGCATAAATACAAAAATTTTAAAAAACAAATTTATAAGAGAATTTATAAAAAAAAATTTATAAAAAAATGTAGAAAAAAATGTTAAAAAAATATATAAAAAAATATATAAAAAAACAGTTTTATAAAAAATAAATTTAAAACAAAAAATTTATAAAAAAAAAAATGAATAAAAATATGTATACAAAAATTTATAAAATAAACTTATAAAAAATGTATAAAAAAAGAAAAACCTTTTTGAAACATTTTAGGCCAGAGATCTACGAATTCCAGACCAACCGAATGTTAGTGACACAAAACCAAACTACTGAGCTGGTGGAAAAAAGTGGACCAACAATACGATTTTGCGTAATATCTCATTCCCAACCTATAACTCGAACTAAAAGCTTCTCTGCGTGTCAATGAAAGTCCCAACAAAAACGAAGGAAACCCTGGACGGCGACAGATAAATGGACAAAAAGTTTAAATTTACAGTTCATACAGGGTGGTTGAATGCAAACATATTTTTGAATCATTCATTATTTTGAAACTTTTGTGGTGGAAAATATGCCTACTGCCAATTGGTCTCACACCAACAGAAAACTAAAAGACTGGCATTAGTTTCAAAAAATTTTCGAGTTATTCGTGAAAGAGTCAAAAATAGTTAAACAAATTTTAGAAAATAGGGTTGACGGTGACGCCAGCCGAGCCGGTCGTCGAATGAAATTGTGCTCCATAAATGATGGGAATAAAAGGCCCTGAGTTTGTTAAGATTTTTTATTTTTTATTTCTTTTTTTATTCTTTTATTCAACTTTAAATTTTTTTTATTTTTAAAATGATTCTTGTGCCTGCAACATCCCGCCCATAAAACATACAATACATAGAAACCAGTAAAAACGCCGCTTGAATCGTTTACCAAAATCCAAAAATAAAAATATGTATATCCAAATAAAATGAAGTACATGTAAGTACACACACACATTTGTGTTGCACTTCGTTTCGGCTAAGCCACAAAAATGATGCAGCAACATGCCATCTCCGACAGTTGCTGATGGCGCGCGAGTGGCATTCAACAAAATTGCAAAGAACGTCGGCAAAACATACCGCACAGCGTGAAGAAACACGCAGCAGCCTGCCACATGCCGCAAAGCGTCATCAGTTGCGCCAGCGAAATGTTTATTGCCAGCAACAGTAGGCGCACTGCCACATGACTAAGAGCCTCAGCAGTGCCATGGTGGCTACAACAAGCAAAAACAACGACAAGACACAGCATTTTACAACAAACGTTGCCATTGCCATAAAACCAAACCAAACTTGACTCCAAGTATGTATGAATGTATGTGTGTGTGTGTGTTAATATTGCGGCACCACCGCGCATGGTTGGCTATTTGGCTATTTGGCGGTATTCACTTGATAAACAAATTGGTTATTGTTATTACGGTGATGTGCAATCAACACGACATTTAGTTTTAAATGCGTAACCAAATCGGCAACGGAAACCACAGCTGGCATGCAGCGAAAGACAAAGCGCAATAAAAATGAGCGATTTGCAATGCGAAAGCGGCAGGTAAAAATGGCATTAAGGAGAACCGCTGGTATCTATGTATGTGTGTGTGTGTGTATGTATTGCAATTTCTAATAATATTTATTGAGTTTTCAATATTTTTCTTTAAGCTGCTTCCTTCGGCGCGTTCTCACAGAAAACTCAACGATGTTTCAATTGCACGGTCGGAAGTTGCGAAGCGATTCCATGAAATGCGGCGTCACCTGCCTTACACCGCCTCGATGGCATCAATCGCTTTGTTGCTGCTGTGGCATAAGCGCGCTTTGCAAATAGTCATTCAATAAATTGAATTGCCATTCACTATAAAAATAGGCAATTGTGTGTGTGTATGTGAATATGTACACCTGTGCTCACAATAATAGCAGCGCGACATGTTGCAAAGTTTTGACTATTAATTTTTCAATTTACTTTTTTCTTTAATTTTTTATAAAAACATAGTTCATACTGCAACAAAAATTATGTGATCTAAAGTTTCAAACTAGATTAGTTTAAATTAGATTAGTGGGGGGCTGGACTAGTCCTAGTTCTCAGTAAGGCAGACCAGTGTACTGCACCCGCATAGTTTACAGGAGAAAGAATAGCGAGATAGGATAGATACAGTATACAGTACGGATGGTAAGAAATTGGTTTGAGGTCACTCTTAAGCAAATTTTTTGGATGAATTGTTCTTAAGAGATCCGGAAGAGAAAGAGTATGAACTTTATCAATACGCAGACCTTAAGCAAGAAAAACAATTTTCTGAAATCAATGCGATTTTCGAGCCATTTTAAACTTGAAGTTTGTTCTACCGAAATTCAATGGGCTATAAAACTGCATACTCGAAATTCTTTGAAAAATTCTGATAAAAAAAAAATTAAAACATTTGTGAATGTCGAAACTTTAAGTTATATAATTTTTGTTGTAGTAAGAAAATAAGAAAATAAAAATTTATCAAAAAAATTTATAAAAAACAAATTTATAAGAAAAATTATAAAAAGAAAATTTAAAAAACAAAATAAAAAAAAACATTTATAAAAAATTAATGAAACAAAAAACAAAATGTATAAAAAAACGTATAAAAAGAATGTATAAAAAAGTTTATAAAAAATGTATACAAAAACTGTATAAAAAATGTATAAAAAATAAATAAAATAAATTATAAAAAAAGTATAAAACACAAAAGCATATATACAAAATTTTTAAAAACAAATTTATAAAAGGCAAATTATAAAAAAAAATTTGTAAAACAAATATAAAAAAATACCATATATAAAAAAATAACATTGATGAAAAAATTAACATTTATAAAAAATAAATTAAAAACAAAAAATTTATAAAAAAGATGTATAAAAAAGTTTATACAAAAATTTATAAAATAAACTTATAAAATAACGTATACAAAAAAAACTATAAAAAAAGTATACAAAACTGTATAACAAAAAATTATAAAAAAAATGTTTAAAAAAAAATTTGTAAAAAAATAATAAAATAAAAACATTTATAAAAAATTCTTTAAAAAAATTAGAACAAAATATTTACAAAATATAAATAAATAAAAAAAAACTAAATTATAAAATACAAATTAATAAAAAAATGTATAACCAAAAATTTATAAAAAATTGTACAAAAAATAAATAAATAAAAAAAAATAAATTATAAAAAACCAATGTATAAAAACAGAATGTATAAAAAGCAATTTTATAAAACAGAATTTATAAAAAAAATTTTTAAAAAAGTATAAAAAAATAAAAAACATTTATAAAAAATAAATTAAAAACAAAAAAAAAATATAAAATAAACTTATAAAAACAATGAATAAAAAAAGTCTACGAAAATTTATAAAATAAACTTATAAAAAAATTGTATAAAAAAAATTATAAAAAAAGTATACAAAACTGTATAACAAAAAATTGTAAAAAACATGTTAAAAAAAAAATTTGTAAAAAAATAATAAAATAAAAGCATTTATAAAAAATACTTTAAAACAAAAATTTTTTTTTTTAATTAGAAGAAAATTTTGTAAAAAAAATTTATAAAATAAACTTATAAAAAAATTGTATAAAAAATGTATAAACAAAAATGGCAAATGTATAAAAGAGAAAATACAAAAAACTCACAAAACAATGTACAAAATAAAATTAAAAAACAAAAATTATAAACAAAAAATTAAAAAAAAAAATATATAAAAAAAGAACATTTATACAAAAAATTAAAAAAAATATATAAAAAAAGAGCATTTATAAAAAAAATTAAAAACAAAAAATTTATAAAAAAATGTATTAAAAAATTTATAAAATAAACTCAAAAAAAAATTATAAAAAAAAGTAAAAAAAAAAATTGTAAAATTAACTTATAAAACCTTGTATGAAAAGTTATAAAAAAATGTGTAAACAAAAATTTATAAAAAAAATTTACAAAATATAAATAAATAAAAAAAAAACTAAATTATAAAACTCAAATTTATAAAAAAATGTATAACCAAAAATTTATAAAAAAATGTACAAAAAATAAATAAATAAAAAAATTAAATTATAAAAAACAAATGTATAAAAACAGAATGTATAAAAAACAATTTTATAAAACAGAATTTAAAAAAAATTATAAAAAAAAGTATAAAAAAATTAAATAAAAAACATTTATAAAAAATAAATTAAAAACAAAAAATATATATAAAATAAACTTATAAAAAAAATTGTATAAAAAAAAATTATAAAAAATTACCAAAACATAACAAATTTATAAAAAAAAAAAATTATAAATTGAAAATTTATAAAAAGAAATGTATAAAAAATAAATAAATTGTCGAAACTTTGCACTATGCCGTGCTGCTATTATTGTGAACGCAGGTGTATGTAAATGTGAATGCATGTGCAGAATAGAATATCACTTGTTGTACATTCAATTATTTGCCAGTAAAAAATTTTAAGACGCGAAGTGAACAATCAGCAATACGACAAATAAGCAAATGCGCCGCATTCACACATTTGTTTGATAAGTAACTTTTTTTCTTTGCGTTTTTATGATTTCATTGGCATTCGATGCCGACAAATGGCGAAAACATGAGGAGTACAATGGCAATAACAACAGCGACAACTATTGACGGCTTCAGCATGTACGAGTATGTACGTATGTGAGTATGTAGCCAAGCGCAAATTAACATTTGTCAAAGCACAATCAAGCGTTGCCAACTTCAATGGAATTTATTGCAAACATACGAGTTGAAAGAGAACAAAGTCATAAAATGGCTAAAAATTAATAATAAAGAATCTGTGAAATTAACGGTTCATTGCATACGTACATATATAAATGTTAGGGCGCGCACATTTTTTTCTACAACGCCCCTGGCAGTTTCAGATTTCAAATAAAATAATAAGAAACAATGTATTAAATGAATTTCGAATTGAATATCTTTAGTTAGTAGAAATATTGTTTTCTTTTTTTCGACACATGTGACACTAGTGACCCAAACAGTAGTGAAATACCGAGGTATTCAACTGAACTACAGGCTTACTTTCAAGGCCCAGATACGGCATGCGGCTACCAAAGCAGCAAAAATCAATGGGACGCTAAGCAGACTAATAGCAAACATCGGTCGGCCAACACAGAGCAAAAGAAGGCTAGGCTAATCTTGGCGGCCACAAACTCAACTCTCCTCTACGGCAGCGAAATATGAGGAAATGTGCTAAACTGCAAATCCAAACGCAAAGCACTGGAGTCCGTGCAACGAACAGCGGCACTTAGAGTTGTCTTAGCCTATCGCGTTGCCTCTGGCGCTGCAGTCTTTGTGATAAGCGGGGAGATACCTCACGACCACATGGCCCGGGAGCAAGTGGGTGCGTGGGATTGCAGAAAAACATACGCCACCAGTAACACCGCGGTGGCAAAGCCGATGGAACACAGAACCGAGTGGCAGATGCACGGCGAAAATCACGGCATCAATAGGCAAATGGGTCCAAAGGAGCTTCGGTGTAGCGAATTACTTCTTAACTCAGTTCCATTCTAGCACTTCACTGCTGAAATCCAGCCGTCTACAGCCAATAACTCAATAAACACAATTCTGACGATCCGGGACGGTAGGGATGCCCAAAAGATGAATAAAAAATCCTCTGGGTCGCTGCTCAAAGCGCTCTGCCTGAGAGCCAAATTCATTCTGGCTAAAATAGTTAGAATGAATTGGCCGATACCGAGCTCCAATCACATAAAAATCCTCGGCTAAGCGTAACCGATCACAAGATGTCAGCGGGCGCGCTGCCAAGAAAATAAAAAAAAATTTGTTGAGGGTCCTAAAAGAAGTGCGGTGATTGCGACTGCGAGGGTTGCTTATAGCGAGGTGGCCAGAGATCACCTCCAAGTTTCCCTCGTAGACGCAAGTTCCCATAGTGTTCGGGAGGTGCTGGCCAATTGGGGTGCCATGGAGGAACGGCTGTTAGATATGACGGTCGAATACCTCATGGCAAACCAAGGACAGGTATCTCTTTTCAACTCGTGAGATATCTGTCGTGGCTGTAGGGTGATCAAGGGTGCCGATGAATTCTCCAGGGGTTTTCTGGAGAAGTGCGTTGCTGAGGTCAGCAATGCCTGGAAGGGGCTCTCACTTAAGCTCATCCCAGCTTCGGAGATCCCTAGAAGACGCAGAGTCCGCATTTGGCTACCGAAGGTGAAGCTGGAGAGTCCGAAGGCCCTCCACTGTCTCAAGCTGCAAACCCCTGAGGTGCCTATGGACAACTGGTCTATGATGAAGTTGGAGGAACCTCAGAAAAACAGCTCTACTGCACTGCTGCTAATTTCTGAAGAGTGCCTGAAGGTACTCGGGGAAAAGAAGCACAAACTCCGTTTTGGCCTCAGGATGGCCAAACGTAAGATCTTCCCCGCATCTGGTGCTCCGGATGGCGACCTGGACGGACTAGGAGATGTAGCAAATCAGCACAACGAACTGCTCCCGTCTGCGATGGATACGGTACCCGAAGCCAAGAGCTGAAAGCCATTTCTTTAGAAAAATTGCTGAAGAAAAATTTCAAAAGTTACTTGAAACATTAAAAATTTTCATTGGCTCTGAAATTAACAAAAGAAATTCACCTTCGCGATTTTATTAAACTGACCCCCTTTAAAGAATATGTCACTGTTTATCCTGCTGAGATTTTAATTGGCATAAGTATAATAAATTTTCCAACAACTTCAAGCCGAAGTGTAATGCATAAAAGTTTCTTCTGCTGTGAGTCAACCGCATAAAATTTTACATTGAAAAGTTAGCAGACAGGAAAATGTTCATTTAGTTTACTTGTGCCTTCGTTTTAGCCACTCTCTATGCTGTGTATGTCTGTTCGACGCAACTGTCCGAGTGATAGATGACGAGAACACCTACACATGAAGGTAAATTGTTGTTGCCTATTTATAACTGCTCGACTGGTCAGAGAAAAGTCAGCACGAACAGCACCAGATGTTGAGGAGGAAAGAAAGAAAGAACAACATTTACGGAAAACCACCAAAAGCAACAAAAAGAATATGCTTACAAAAATAATATACTTACAAAAAACAATAACGGCAAAATAGCAGAAAATTGCAGAAAAGTGGAAAATGATTTGCAACTAAAAACAAGAAAAAACATCAAAGTGTCAGAATATTTAACAAACGCCTGGGGTGGCCAACAGAGTTTTTTTGCAGGAGGAGAACAGAGGAGCACGCAAGTGAGGGGCTAGTGCACAAAATAGTTAAAAGCAGTTCAGCAATGTTCTGGTTTACTTAAAATTGCATTAAAGTTAGTATAAATAGCTCACGCCGAGCGCAAAGGCACACGAAGCGCCACGCAGACAGCCATCCAGGAGCGCAAAAGTTGTGCGTAAGGCAGCCACTTGAGGCCAACCAAGCGTGGGCAATTCATAGGTAGCCAGCTAGCTGACTACGTTGCGGCGCAAACCAAGACTCATAACACTTCAACAGCGCAGACAAACAAAAACAAACACTGGCTCACCATAACAAGCCACTTCGAAGGATACACGAGTTTGATAAATGTGAATGTGGCTGCGCAAGATTCAGCTCGGAGTTGTAAGTGCTGGAAACATACCTCGTACACAGTGCATTTTATGTAAGTTGTTCAAGGATGCAAGATTATGTGCCCTTATGTCGGTGGATGTGTGAAAGTAAATAGGAAAGTGGCAAACGTATTGGAAGTACGAAAAAAAAAACATCTAAAGAGGGTCGACAGGATTCAAGCTATGCTCAGTGATCGAAAGCAGCAGCGTATTCGTAGTACGAGTAGCAGATGCAGTTCAATGCACCGACAGCAGCTGATGTCCTGATGGTTAGAAGGGAAGCATTCGACGCGCTATTCGGTGGTTTGTGTGGCAACTAATGACACTTGAACAAATGTAGCAGATGCTCATAAACAAAAAAAGAAAAAAAAAATGAGTGTGGCACAAAACGGTTGCCGGCTATTTGGTTGGTGCATTTGGAAGTGAAGGCAGGTAGCTGTGGCATGAGTTTCAAAATTACCCAGACGGAAACGGCACACATTTGTAGCACATTAAAAGATTTAAAATATAAAACACAAATACTAAAAAAACAAAAAAAAATATTAGGTGCGCAACTAAGTTCCCGCTGTTTGTCAATTGATGCCGCCAGCAGTGTGGGCTAGTCGATTCTAACTTAACCTAAACGTCATAAACCAGGCTTAGACATATGGTAAACAAACTGCTTCGACACATAAGTGCTTTTGTTTGGGTATCAAATACGTTTCGTCTCGTGATGCGCATCGAAAGCTAGAAAAAGTTTATGGAGATGCTGCTTTAAGTGAAACAACGTGCCGAGATTGGTTCCGTCGCTTCGAAGACGCTGAATTTAATGTTGACGACCGTCCGCGTGAAGGAAGGCCAAAAACCTGCGAAGACGCTGAATCGGAGGCATTGCTCAATGAGGATCCGTGTCAAACGTAAGAAGAGCTTGCTTCAGTATTAGGAGTTACCCGCCAATCCTTTTCCAAGCGATTGCATGCTTTGGAAATTATTCAAAAACAGGCGACTTGGGTTCCAAACGATGTTAAACGTCGTTTTTTCGCCTGTGAACAACTGCTCCAGCGGCAAAAAAGGAAGGATTTTCTTCATCGCATCGTGACGGGTGATGAAAAATGGATTCATTACAGCAGTCCAAAGAAAAGAAAGTCATGCCCGATCATGTTTCTACGTCGTCGGCTCGGCCGAATATTCACACTGCGAAGGTTATGCTATGTATTTGGTGGGACCAAGTTGATGTTATTTATTATGAATTGTTAAACCAAGCGAAACCATTACTGGGGATCGGTATCGACTTCAATTGATGCGACTGAGCCGATTGAGCCGCAATACGCGGAGAGGCATGGAAAAGTGATTCTACATCATGACAACGCTCGGCCTCACGTTACCAAACCCGTTAAAACCTACCTGGAAACACTGAAATGGGAAATCCTACCCCACCCGCCATATTCTTCAGATATTGCGCCGTCCGAGTATCAACCTGTTCCGATCGATGGCACATGGTCTAGCTGACCAGCAGTTCCATTCATATGAAGACATCAAGAAATGGATTGATACGTGGATAGCCTCAAAAGATGAACAGGCTGTCCTCGGATCAAGCCATTTTTTGACGCGACGGTCTACAAGATCTATCAGAAAGATGGAAAAAAGTAGTAGCCAGCTATGGGCAATACTTTCAATGTTGCACTTGTAACCCTTTTTTCAAAATAAAGTTGTATTTTCATAAAAAAAACAGCGAGAACTTAGTTGCGCACCTAATATAAAAAAAATTTAAAAAAAGACATAAAGAAGCATAAAAAATAGTTTCTTAGATCTTTTTTATTTGTTTATTTATTTTTTCTTTTTTGTTTGTTGCCAAACAACGAATTTATAATTTGAATGACGTCATTTTTTTTTATTTCACTCCATCCAAAATTTCGGCTGCTCTGCAACTGTTTTTATTTCGTCGTAAACAAAAGAATGCCATTATTTCGTTTGTTGGCATCGTTAAAAAATTTATGAGTCGCGTACGCCGCATTGAAAGTGTCCCTGAATTGGGCGTTATTTTCTACTTTTGTGCGCCACTTCAATTCCACTTCACAAGTTTTAATGTTCCTCCTTTAATTTTCTTGGGCTAAAAATTGTTTTTGCCTTTCTTAAGTGTCCTCATTCCATCGAGATCTTCGCGTGAAGATTTGTGCTGATGAGTTGGTGTTGCTGTGGAATATGCAACACATTGTTGTAACTAACGGCAAAGGGTTTCCACAATTAAAATTTGCAACGCATGCAACAATGTAATGAAGTCAATATTTTCTTAATTAAATTTATAGGCTTCTTAAAATGAATTTTTTATTTTTTATTATTAAATTTAGAAATTAACAGCCCAAAACTGGTGTGCTTAATTTGTTTGACACTGGCTTAGATTTTTTTTTTTTTTTTTTGTTAATCAGAAACCAGGAAAATATAACGAGAAAGTCTCCACTGCTGGCGTACTCTTCAGCTCGCCCAATTAATGTTACCAGAAACAGTTCCACGTAAGTTGTATTGCTCTCAATTACAACTCAAGCGATTTTTAAATCTTTAACGAAATTCTAAGACAGTGATGTTACCCCTTGCTTTCATTTCTGCCAGTTGGACACACCAAGTGAATCCAAGTCCTTCTCCACCTGATCTTTCCAACGCAAAGAAGGAGGAGGAATCTTTCTCTCAAATACTCCAAGCGGTGCTTCATCGTAAATAATAAAAAAAAAATTAATTTACTTTTGCTCGACATGACCAACTTTTGCCTTGACTATGGCCTTGAGACAGACGGTCCAGAAACGAATCGCAAGCTGCCCGAATGTGACTTGCAGGTATTTTGTCCCACTCGAGGACAATGGCTTTCTTCAGCTCCTCGAGGCTGGTGAATCTTTTAGTTCGGACTTTGCGCTCCAAAATGGCTCAAAGTGAATAATCCATCAGATGCGCATCTGGTGAATTTGAGAGCCATTGTGTGGACGTTATGAACTTGGGATCGTTGTCTTTTAGCCATTCTTGGTTCACTCGAGCTTTGTGAGATGGTGCCGAGTTCTATTTAAACGTTCATGACCAAAATGCTTGTCTGCCCACGGGTTCAAAGCAACCTCCAGAATACTTTCCCGATAATGTTTCGCATTTACCTTGACGCCAGGCTCGATGAAAACAATTTGAGAGTGCCTATCTGCGGTTACAGCGGCCCAAACCATTAACTGTGGCTGGTGCTGCCTCCTGGCCAATCGATGACTCAAATTCTCGTATGAGCGGTCGGTCAAATAAACCCTATCGTTTTGGGAGTTTACGAATTGCTCAATGTGAAAAATTTTCTCGTCAGAAAACACAAATGTTCGGAAATTGACGGCATTCGGCCAAGCGAAGCAACTCCTTCGCTCTCTCAAGTCTGACTTGTTGCTGCTGTGGTGTGAGATCATGCGCCTTTTAGATTTTTTGGATCTCGTAAGGCTTGACTTTGAAATCATCATCACTATGGTCAAATATCTTCAGTTCTTTCGCCATTGGATTGGCATTTCGTCAGGGATTTCGCTCTAGTCGATGATAAGTTATTGTTTATGGTCAAAGGCCTAATATCTACCAACTAGCATGGGTACGTTGCAATCCGCTCTACTGCAACTAATTTGTCTATTTTCAACGATTACTGCATTTCTGCATCTGAGCGGATCTAAGGTTGATGCAATTTACACGGACTTCTCTTAAGCATTTGACAAAGTATCGCACCGAATACTCTTGTCGAAGCTTGCGTCAACTCCACGTATTTGTCGTGGATCGAGTGATACTTGACAAATAGGCAATGCGTTGTAGTAGTTGCTAATGCGACATCTCGAGCATTTATTGCGCTTTTTTATTCTTTTTATTGCTGATATTGAGTTAGCTTTTCCTCTGTACAGTGCTTTCCTCTACCAAATTGCTAGTTGATTGCTTAATTTTTAAATTTTGTGTACATTTTTTTAAGCTATTTCTGTTAAAAACTTTGGCACTCCTTTTATTTTGTGCGAAGCAATAACGAGTGTCTCAGAGAACAAGGAATCCTTCTCTTGAAAAACTAATGACGAATAAGGAAACAAGTGGCTTACAGTAAACGGCTTATACTATAAGATTAATGCGTGAATGCCCCTAATTTAACCGTCCAACAAATGAAAGCAGTACTAACATAGTACTGATGTGGTACCCGCCATGTCAAAAGACGCTTTTAAATTAAATTGTTACTTTTTAAGGTTTCCTGGAAACGCATTATTCTCACAAAACAAAAAAAAAAAAAACAAAAAAAAAAAAAAACAAAGAAGAACAAAAATACAAAAACAACAAAAAACAAAGAAGACCAAACAAAAAAAAAAAACCAAAAAACACAACATAAAAAATAAATTAAATAATTTTTTATAATGAATAAAAAAATAAAATAGACACCAATATAAATAAAATAAATTTTTTTTAATAAAATAATTATTTTTTAAATAAAATATACAAAAAAACATTTATAATACTTACTTTCTTTCACTATTTTTGAAAGCCAACTTCCCAAATCCAAAACTCATTAAATTTTTATCGCATATTTTTATTTTGCATTACTCCCTATTTTAATTTATTTAGTCACCCTTCGCTCAATTCAGAATAACTTAACCCTTAACAGCTGCAAACAGGCACACTCCGACTCTCACTCAGGCATATGAAAGTAAAAATAATTATCTAAAACAAAGGCCTAACACCAACACAATGCGTTGCATAAATACAAAAACAAAAAGACTTAATTACACACATTAATAATATCAAGCTCACGACACGTCCCAGTAACACTGGCGAAAGCAATTTAACGTACACACATACATACACACATACATACATACATATACATATATTGCGATTTTGCGATTTTGAGGTGGTCGCGAGTGGACGTGAGTTAGAAAGTGGTGCTTAATTTTTAAAATATCAGTGGTGCGAAACGCTGAAATTAAGAAAATAAGTGTGGGAATGTGTACCTAAGTGTGCTTTAGTGAGCCTGCTGAAATATGGAAACAAAAATAAGCTAAGTATTATAAATATCAGTTTAATAATATTTTGCCATTTGTTCCTGTGATTTGTTTTTGTACTGAAATATAACCTATTTCAATTCGTCAAAGCCTTCACAAAGCCTCTCAGTGCTAAGAGAATGCATAACGGTGGTAAACAAAGGCGGCAAACAAAAACACAAAAAAAAAAAAAAAAGAGCCAATTAAGCATCTCTTTCTAAGTTCACTCCTCACGCTGAACCTGGCAGTAGCAATTTGCTATTGTATGCTTCAAAGTCATTTCTGTTCTTATTGAGCGGTCAGTAATACTATTGTTGCTACTGTGTAGTCAATGTTGTGCTCGTTAAGTCAATACCTCACGATTAGGCTTAGTCTGCCTCCTCCTTGTTCGCATCCTCACACATATGTTTGTTAGCTTATTATATGCTCGCTCTCAAATAGCATGATAATCAAAGAGAGCTTGTATTATTGTTTTAAAATTTGTCTGTCTCGTACACCCACACGTACATAAATATGTTTATATACAATGACGAACTGTTGTCCGAGTAGCCCAGTAGGAATCGTGCACATCATCCCGGTAGGAAAAGTAGATAAAGTAGTATATACTCTACATTAGTGCAGCTGTCGTTGGATAAAAAAAAAAAAAAAAAAAAAAAAATGTTTTGTTTGTCTTAACGTCATCACCGTTCTTATCTAGTGGTCAAGGTTGGGTTTGTTGGGTTTTCTATGTAAATTCCTCACGTTAAGTTTAGTAGCACTAGTTTGTTACTCCTAACACTCGATTGTGTTCATGTGCGTACATAGCGGCCATGTATACTGCTTAAGTCGCTGAAGTTGTTGTAGGTAGAAATACCATACACAATCGATGCCGGCTGATGGCGTTATCATATGTTTAATCGCTATGCTCGCTCTTAAACGGCACGAGAACCTAATACAAATTTGTATCCTCTTTATTGCTTGGTACACATACACGTACATACTATTAAATGTAACCCACTAGGAATCGTGCACGACAACCCAGTAGGAAAAGTAGAAGAAGTTGCAATTAGCTAAACTGTTACCTAAAGAAGATAGATATGTTATTAGTAAAATATTATAATACATTCAACTAATAACCAAAGTTGCCACAACCTTATTTTAACATGTTAGAACCGAGCCCAGTAAGGTTTTAACTTAATGGTATACTGGAAACCCACTTTTGAAATGTTCGCTTTGAGCTGGTGAGTTTGGTATTCTGTTACCTGAGTATGCAGGTGTGACAATCTGCAGAAATGGCTTTCAGGCTAATGCCAAGTTTGCCCCCGTCCCGTTAAAACCATGGCAGGACTCAGAAAACGCTCTCTATTCGTTGTCATTAAGTTGGCCGCGTAGGCTCAGTTGATCTAATCCTGACTAATACCGATCTGGCTCTGAACACAATTCTTCATAAGAGATTGTGTCAACCCTCGCATGGCCTCCCTGTTTACATAGATAACCATGGGATCAAATAGGTAACTACGCATACGAGTAAAGATAACGGCTCTGAGTGGGGACCCAAAAACTAAAATATGGAGCAATCAAACACAAAAAAAGCAAACGAAACCATTGATCTAAACAAGAAAGATCAAAACAACAAAGAAAAACAAAACAAGCTTGCCTCGGAGGACATAGATCCCTTCAAGAAAAGCTCACGCCTGGCTCATTCACCGGCAAGATCTCCTACGGACCGGACTTGCCGAGTCGAAGAGCCACAGAGCATTTCGGGTGCTGGCTCACCCACTAACAGATCAGCACAGAAACAAGATCTGGAAACGAAAAACTCGTTTAGCAAGCTGGGGGAACAAGTAATAGCCCTCGTGAACATGCTAAACGAAAACGAAGGAAAGCGCCGTACCATCCATCAACCTATGAGGGACGTTATATTTAGCATAAAATCCCTCTACCAACGGGCTGCCGCAGAAAAATGTCGTTGCAACTCAAGGGGGATGCCCTGCCATGAGAATAGTACTCAAACGTCACCCAGGCCAAGAAATACAACAGGAAATAAACGCCAAAAGGCTAGCACTGAGGATTCTCCGAGAAGTAAAACGGAAAAAGCAGAAGCAGTGAGAAGAACGCAATCGGTGGTGAAAGTTCATGTACCAGCTTCTTCTCACCCAGTCCAGCAGAAGCCAACAAATGAGTGGACACTGGTAAAAAACAAAAACCCAAAAAAGGCCAAACAAGTTATTAGTAAAAGTACGGGAAGAGTAAGACCCGATGCCATAATAATTGAAAAAACGGGTAACTGTTCTTACGCTGATATTTTAAAGAAAGTGAAAAGCGACGAAAAATTCAAGAATTTCGCTGAATCAGTTTCGAAAATAAGGAGAACCCAAAAAGGCGATCTCTTAATCGAACTGACGAAATCGTGTAAAAAATCTACGGACTTCAAAACCATCGTGGGTGCCACCCTAGGTAGCGAAGCAACAGTGAAGGCGCTTACTCATCGCATCACAATAGAATGCAAGGATATCGATGAAGTGACCTCCAAGGAAGAGGTGCATAACGCGATCAAATCTTTGCCTGGTTTTGACGACGTGGAGTTGGCAGATATAACTGGACTCCGAGCAGCCTATGCGGGCACTCAAACGGCCACCATTAGCCTGCCAGCTCTGAAAGCCAAAAAGCTAATGGAGATTGGCAAAGTCAAAATTGGATGGGTCGTCTGTCGCTTACGAGAACGTGTCTCTTTACAAAGATGCTATAGATGCCTAGAATACGGCCACATGTCGCGCACCTGTGCTAGTTCTTTCGATAGATCTAAGCAGTGCAGGAAATGTGGTGTTGACGGTCACTTCGCTAAGGATTGTCAAAATAGCCCGAAATGTGTGCTCTGCGAGACTGACAGAAGGGAGAACATCAACCATATTACCGGGAGCTATAGGTGCCCTGCATTCAGGAGAGCTCTAACAAATAAAAGCAAATGAGAATTGTTCAGATAAATCTTAACCACTGTGAGGCCGCCCAAGACCTATTATCACAAAGAGTTAAAGAAATTAAAGCGGATATTGCCATTATAAGTGAGCCTTACAAGTGTGAAAACCACAGCACTTGGGCCTCTGACAGCAAAAACTGCGCGGCCATCTGGCTTTGTGGAGAGCTCGCTTTCCAAGAGAAAAATAGCGCTGGCGAAGGGTTCGTGCGATCCAAAATAAATGGAATCAATTTCGTCAGTTGCTACGCAAGACCCAGTTTGACTACAGTGCAGTACGAACAGCTTCTTCAAAACATTGTTCTGGAAGCTAGTGGAAAATCGCCTTTAATAATAGCGGGCGATTTCAACGCCTGGGCAACCGAATGGGGTAGCCGGCGCACAAACAAAAGAGGAGAGATGCTTCTTGAAGCATTCGCTCCTCTCCACATTACTGTTCTAAATAGCGGGTCAACTTTCACCTACCGTAAGATGGGAATAGGGTCAGTCATAGATATTACCCTGGCAAATGATTCCCTTGCTCAAAAGATCAAATGGAGGGTGAGTGAGGGCTACACGCACAGTGACCATCAAGCTATCATAATGGACATCAATGAAAGGAGGCTTAAAATTGCACCCAAGCCGACAGGTCCAAAGTGGAAGGACGCGATGCTTGATAGCGAAGCCCTAACATATATGATTGAGCAACTACAAACCCCTGCTGGTTCTGCTGAGAATAGGACGAAACTCCTAGTAGAAGGACTAAGAGAAGCTTGTGACGCCTCCATGCCCAGGCGAGTAATGCACCAACACATATACCCATGCTACTGGTGGAACGAAAATATCAAATCACTAAGATCTCAATGCCTCCGCGCTAGACGCAAGATGCAGCGCAGTAGAGGGAGACCTGACTTTGTTGAAAATGTTCAAAACCTTAGATCAGCCAGGCAGGCGCTAAAAAAAGCCATTAAAACTAGCAAGCAAGAAAGTTTCAAGAAGCTTTGTGAGGAAGCTGATATCAACCCCTGGGGCACCGCGTACCGGGTGGTATTATCCAAAGCGAAAAGCGTACACACACCCCAAATTACTTGCCCAATTAGGCTGCGCAAAATTGTTACTACTCTTTTTCCTCAAAGATCCGAAAACATTTTGCCATCCTGCATACAACACGAAGCAAGCGACATCCCTCGTGTCACCGAGCAAGAACTCCAGGCGGCGTGTAATAAAATAAAGCCTAAGAAAGCTCCAGGCCCAGATGGCATACCAAATAGAGCCCTGAAATTAGCAATTTCCAAACGTCCGGACATATTTCAAGCAGTCTTCCAAACCTGCCTTAACGAAGGCACTTTCCCAAAGAGGTGGAAGAAGCAAACACTTGTGCTTTTACCCAAGGGCAACAAAAAGCCTGGCGAGCCCGAGTCTTACCGACCAATATGTCTACTAGACACAATGGGGAAAATTCTGGAGAGAATTATTTGCGACAGGCTGTCGTCTTTCGCTGAAGACAAAGGTATTCTATCCACTTACCAGTTTGGCTTCAGAAAATCCCGCTCAACAGTGGATGCTATCAAATGCGTGGTAGATTTAGCAACAGAAGCCATTGAAGGCAAGAGATGGCGCGGCGGGAAAAAGAATACTGCGCTGTGGTAACTCTGGACGTTAGAAATGCTTTTAACACAGCTAGTTGGCAGCGTATACTAGAAACCCTCGCAAAAATAGGGTCGCCTAGTTATATAATCAAAATAATTGAGAGCTATTTCAGGGACCGTAAACTGAGGTATAGAAGTGACAAAGGCGTTGAGGAGTATATCGTATCAGCAGGGGTTCCTCAAGGATCAGTTCTGGGCCCACTGCTATGGAACCTAATGTACGACGGGGTTCTAAGACTGAATATGCCCCCAGAACTAAAGTCATTGGATTCGCGGATGACATCGCGGTGGTAATGGTAGCAAAACATATCCACGAAATTGAGAGGATCGCAAGCGAATCAGTAAGCAGGATCAAGACTTGGCTAAGGTCTATGAAGCTGGAATTAGCTGAGCATAAGACCGATGTAGTTCTAATAAGCAGCAGGAAGATAGTAGAAACTATAAGTGTAAATGTTGGGTCTGTAACCATTACTTCAAAACCTGCTATAAAATACCTAGGAGTGATGGTTGACAGCCGTTTAAACTTCAAAACACACCTGGAGTACGCTGTAAAGAAGGCATCGAGTGTGCAGGTCTGCCTGTCGCGAATCATGCCAAACAATGGCGGACCTAGCCACAGCAAAAGAATGCTATATAGCAGGGTAGTCAGCTCGGTTCTTTTGTATGCCGCACCGATCTGGGCTGATGCACTGAACTTAAATAGCTTCACAAAAAAACTGACAGCCGTCTATCGGCTAAGCGCTTTGCGAACTATCTGCGGCTTCCGTACAATTTCGGATGATGCTTCCTTCGTTATAGCAGGGCTAGTCCCCGTGGACATCTTGGCGAAAGAAATGCAGAGAGTGTACATAAGGCTATCTGAACAAGACAGTAGGGCAAGTCGTAAAACTATTGCAGAGGAAGAAAGACGTCGTTCGATCGCCCACTGGCAAGACCGGTGGAACAGATCACCGAAAGGTAGATGGACGCATGGGCTAATACCCATCCTTACGACGTGGTTAGAAAGGAAGCATGGGGAAACAAACTTCCACCTAACCCAATTTCTTTCAGGGCACGGAGTATTTCGAAAATACCTCCATAGATTCGGCCATGACAGTTCCCCAAACTGCCCAATCTGCACGGATAGGGAAGAAGACGCTGATCACGTCTTGTTCCAATGCCCACGCTATGCCCCCGAAACTTGTGGTATTCTAAACGGAGAAAATATTATAGATTTTATGCTAAAATCGAGCGATAACTGGAAGCGAATCTGCGCGCATGCAAAATATATCCACAATGATCTAAGACGCGCGGAGGTTCGTAGACGAAGTAACTAGCAGCCTATGAGCTAACCAGCCCCGTGAGGTAATTCCTTCCTGGACAGTTCCGCGGGGAGAGTGGTAGAGTGGAGAGGTGTTTAGTACGTAGGTGTAGCTGTGAGGCTACAAGTCGTGCATACTGCTATGCCGGTATAGCAGTACTCATGAGAGTTTCCTCTTCATGGGCGTCATCCCGAAAAAAAAAAAAAAAAAAAAACATATACATATATACACATCATAAGATGATTTAGAATTTTTTGACATCTGAATGCACATTTGTGAGAAGTGGTGGAAATCGAAATGCACTTCCAAAATGGGGATGAAAAAATTCGGCGTTCTGTTTGCTCAGTCTCACTTTAGGAGCTTCTCCGCCGCTCTTGCTTTGCCACTACAAAGAAGCACTTGAATTGAATTGGAATTTGAAAGGCAGATGCACTTTGGAGGTGGGGGCGTGCGTCAAAGCGCTTGTGAAGTGGTCGCCTTCGTAGGTATGAGAGACCCGCCTGTGGATGTGCGAGCGACATATGTTTGAGCGGGAGAATACCATTGCACATTTCTTCATACTCGTAATACGGTTGAGTGGCTCTGAGTAGAGGTTGAGAGAAGTGGCGAGATGTCAAGACAATACCGCAAAGCCTGCAGCAATTTATGATTTATCGGAAACAAATGCAGCAGCAAGCACAAACGCAGTCTCACATACATTATTACACCAAATAATAATACATAAATATGGCATGTAAGTAAAAAGTAAGGGCGCCGTCAATGCCCGCTAGCCAAGACTCACAGCTCCAACGGCCGCACGCACGTTCGTTTTGACAATTATCTGGATTTTAGTGTAAAAAGCTTCTAGCTTCTGTAGGCTACCTGAAATGCTGAGTCCCAATGCGTTTGCTTTTCGAAGTTTGAATTTAAATTTACTACTCTTTCAGCCATTCAGCACTCATTCACAACAGGCATAACTACATACATACGTACATACATACATACATACATACATAAAAACACATACTCGTATATGTAAATACAGCACAACCCGCAATCCAAGCATTGATTGTGGCGCATGAAGGCTGACTGCCGTTCAATTGCGCCAGCGCAACGAAAGGGGACAACAGTCGCGCAGCCTAGGCACGCGCTTCCCTGACAAAACTCGGCATTTTATACATGGCTATTTATTTATTGTTTATGCTCTAAATGGAATTTTTAATTAATTTTCATAGAAATTATTGCCGTCGCCGGCTTTTACGATGCGTCGTGGGCCGACGTACAAGCGTTGGAGCAAAATGCGGGTGGTCAGTTGCCGTCGACTGCTGTCAGTGAGAAATCGACAGCTGAAATTCAGCAGCTTTGAGAATTATGATCACTTATGCAAGTATATAAAATATATTTAATTTCATTTGGCGAAGCGCCAATGCAAGGCGGAACGTGCCAGCCATGCGCAGCCCAGTAGACGGAAAATAATTCAGGCTTTCCTTCAGCAAATTGTTCTTTGTATAAATAGAATGAAGAATGATGGTCACTTAACTGCATAATAGTTATGGTTATTGTGCGGCAATTGGTGGTTTGCAATGCAGTTCAATGCCCCGAAGAAGAATATAAAAACGACTGTCTCAATGGTCTGAATATGCTGACGCTTGCCGCCATCTCTATGAATGCATGAGTTTTAATAACTTTTGAAGACTAATTTTTATTACCTCAAATAAAAATTATGGACTGCTATAAAAATTTAGAATATAATTTTTAAATCATTCGGAATATGAATCGCCCCATAGGACCGTTTTTAATTAACTTAATTCATTTATGTTTACCAAACGGCGGGGAAAATGAGAAAAGTTTATGATGTTATAAGGAGGTGAAATGGTGCTGCTTTCAAGGATAATAGATTACCAGGTTTGCCATTTATTTTATAAACAAATCAGCAAGATCCGGCGGTATTCCCCACTGAACTTATTTTAGTGCAAAAATCTTCCAGCCGATAGTGGATGAATTCTAGCAGAATGAAACATACGAATATTCGTTGATTTTGTAAAAACACATCGCGTAGAACAATTAATACAATTTAGGAAGCGATAAGATGGAAATTCGTGCTTTCAAAGCCAATAAGTTTAGCAAAGACACTGTACGTAGGCGCTAGCTGCAAACTCATCCAGGAGCAGATGGTCAGCGAAAGAATCCAAGTTGAAAAAGGCGTACGCCAGGGATTCGTACTTTTCCACTTGATACTGATGTCGGCTCTCAAAATAAAGTCATAAACTCATGTCCGATCGACGAAGTATACGCCTTTATTTACCTTGGCAGTGCTATCGTGGCAAATGGAAGATACAGCGCGGATATTGAAGAGTGAATAAAGAAAGCAGAGACAGCATTCAACAAGCATAGCTTCATGTGGTCGCAACAGATATTTAGAAATACCAAAATACGGCACCATGAAGGTATAGGGATGTGCAACTTGATAGCTGATCCTACGAAATGATGCTTCTCACGTCTCACTATGAATCTCCTTGCTTTTCCTTCACGTTGGTGGTGCTGTTAACCTTTACTCGAGACTGAGTAGGCCATCATCGCTTGGAAAATCCTAGTGGAGAGTGAGGGAACAAATAAAGCAAGGTGAACACCAACCGGAGACGGTCTAGGGTCTCGAGGCCAACAACCTCCTACCCGAAACTAATTGTCACGACACTGCAACAACAGCCTCGGATTGATAATCGAACCCAACGGTGTAGGTCAACGCAAGATTTAAGGCAATGATTACAGACTTTCAACATGGAATATAAGGAAAATGTTACAATGTCTCAGAAAGAAGAAGAAGAGATTACAGTTATTTGAGTCTAAAGTCGATTCTTTTGCTAGCTTCTGTCTGCGCATATTTTGAAAAATACAAGCCAAAAAGCAGACATCTGTTGTAAAGGAAATTGCCAAACGGAAATGGAACTGGCTTGGCCACGCAATACGCCGAGCTAACAACGAAGTCACTAGGACTGCAGTTGAATGTGATCCGCAGGGCAGCCGCTGCAGAGGTAGACGGTCTTCCCGGGCTTTACATGGAGAAGCATTGAGGCGGAGATGGAAAAGACGAACAAAACATGGAGTGAAGTAAAATACTGACGCAAAATCGGGCCCAGTGGAAACAATTTGTTGAGCCCCTATATTCCATATAGGAATGAGAGATTCAAATATATAAACTGACACTTTGTTGTACAAAAATTCAATTCTAAAAATTCTGATTAACAAGTTGTACATGAAATTTTTTGACTATACAAAAGGAATTATTTTTTTTTTTTGTAATTTTGAACAAAATTTGAAACTTTGACTTACATACATAGTTTTTGGTGTGGTATAAACTATGTTTCTATAAAAGAATTGAACAAAAAACAAATAAAACAAAAAAACGTATAAAAAAATAAAACTCAATAAAAGAAAATAAAAATAAAAAATATTAAAAAAAATAAAATATAAATAAATTTAAAAAACATAAAAAATATTTTTAAAAATACCAAAAACATATAAAAGAAATTTTAAAAAATATTACAAACTTTGCCATATAAACTATATTTTTATAAAACAAAAAAAAAAAATTATTAAAAAATATTAACAAAATAAAATAAAAAAATTAAAAAAAAATGAAAAAAATAAATAAAAAATTTAAATAAATACAAAAATATCAAACAAATATATCGAAATATTCAAAACTTTCCAATATAAACTACAATTTTATAAAAAAAATAAAGAAAGACAAAAAAATGTAGAAAAAAATAAATAAGAAAAAAGTCAAAACTTTGGAATATGAACTATATTTTTATAAAAAAAAACTACAAAAAAAACTAAAATAAAAGAAAATTAAAAAAAGGAATAAAAAATTAAAAAAAAAAGAAAACTAAGAAAAAAAAATAAAAATATTAAAAACATATATACAAATAGTCAAAACTTTGCAATATAAACTATATTTTTATACAAAATAAAATAAAATAAAAAGAATAAAAAAATTAAAAAAAATAAAATAAAATAAAAAAATATGTTAAAAAAATAATGTAAACAAAATTATAAAAAAATATATAAAAGAAAAGTAAAAAATAGTCAAAACTTTGCAATATGTTGCGTTGCTTTTAGTGTGAACGCACCTGTGTATGTGTGCGTGTGTAAGTCACACATAAGTTTGCATCTTTCGCTGGTTATTTGTTCGATCACCCCGCTGGCCTTTTTGGAACAAAGAATCCCAGTGAAATTTGCTGAACTAAATAAAAACTATACAAAAGTAATTGAATCTACGCATCATCTCTAGAGATTAACAAAATGGCTTACCAGCGAATAAACGTGTAAAAAAATTCACTTGCCGCATCCTTCAACCCTCGTTGCACTGGATTCAGCGAAGGAAGGGGAAAAGGAAAACTACATATACTCAGTTGTGTAATGCTTTTTTTGTATTTTTTTTTTTTTTTTTTTTGAATCCGTACTAGCCGCCGAATGTGAAAGTTGCTTTGCTTAATAAAATTCAGATAAAATAGAGAAAATGGCCCTTTTGGGATTCTCCAATTGTTCACAAGTGATATCGAATTCACCACCCCTAACAGCATGTCGATGAGGCATTTGTAAGCAGCATTCGTGCGTATTAATAACTCTCGATCGATGAATATTTCCCAATACCTAGTCGCCCACAGAGCATAACGAAGAAATTTGTTACAGGGAAAAACGCAGGCGACTGTATTGACTGATTTGTGGGGTCAATGTTCGAGGAACTTAAAACTCAGTTTGTGGCAATTATTGTGTACATATGTAGATGTGTGTGAGGATAAGATTACATGTTTGCCTATTACTTTGTACGATAATGGCGCTTGGAACAAGAGGAGGCATATTGCGCATACAACCCTTGTTTGCTCGAGTGCCGGATGGGTAGCATAAGAAAGTGCATTATGTTGGAAATTTGACCTTTAAGTAACTCAATCTACTCGATTTTTTTCTGGTTATTTCACAGAGGCTTAACCACCAAGGCACGCAGTTAATAGATAAGCCGCGCATGGTTTTTAAATCTTCTGACAAGAGACGAGGAGTAGGCCATTTTGAAAACTCTTCATGCAGTTAATGTTAATTGAATATAGAATTCGAATATATTTTTATAAAGGGACTTTTTCAAGTAGGTACTCTGAATTTAAATAAATTTACAACAGGCGGAAGGAAGGAAGTCGCTCCGCTGAAATCTAATAAGGCCGGTTATTCCGATCAAAACACAACTACAACTACTGAACCGTAGAGTATAAAGGCAATAATTAAACGACAATCATCAGGAGACCCTTACCACCTACCTAACCTCCCGATCCTCGAATGCCATTATCCGAGTCCAACCACCATCTGTTGCAGGCGAAGAAATTCGGCTGCCTCGCGCAACCTGCAAATCTTTGGAATATGGTATTACGTTCAACTTGCACTTATCCAGAATGGACTTCGACTTACCCAATATAGTGTCCGCAGGAACTTTCGATTCATCCCTTTGGCGACTGATCGATGTGCGCCCCTGCTTAGTCCGAGCGAAACATTCTACACTCACATTCCTTCAAGGGAAGAGTGCGCGGGATTAAGTATTTGGAAACAGGGCCAGGTGAACCTGTTCTCGAACGGCTCGAAACTGGATCGAAGGGTTGGCAGATGAGTATTCTATAAAGAGCTCCCTATCAGACTAAAGTTCAGGTTACCGGGTCACCACTGTGTATTGGAAATGCCCGACTTCACTTTCGATTGCAGGCGAGTTCTTCGATATAAGGCTCATCAGAGGACCTGGTCATAGCTACATTGCAAGAAACTGAGAGGCAGATGAGCTGGACGGACATGGGGCCTTAGAGGTAGTTACCTCGCGAAACGAGAGGATTGAGATTCCGTTGACTATCTGTGATCTGCTCCTGCAGAGGTCGGCTTTGCGTCAACCCAGCGAACGCTGGGTAAATAAAAAAACTTGTAAGGACGCGAAATCCTTCTAGCCATGGATCGAAGGCGCTGAGGTTAACAGAATCTCAGCTCTCAAATTTCGTGAGTGCCCTTACAGGGCATTGGCCATGAAGCATAAATGCTGTGGGACTCGGCACTACTTTGAGTACTTTTTGCGTCAGTTGTATGGAGGATGGGGTGGAATCATTTCAGCACTTTCTCATGAACTGCCCTTCTTCCGCTCTCATGTCTTTGTTACGCCACAACTGCATCATCATTAGCATTGTTGGCGTGACGGCTCAGGTGGAACCTTGATCTACCTCAAGAACCTCGATCTCGATCCTTTGCAGACCTGCTTCAGTTTTTCAGTTTAAAGACCTTGACGTCGTCATTAACTGTATGAATTTATAAGGCACTTACAGCCTACCATTGCAGATCCTTTTTGCAATTTCATTTCGGTCCATCCTCAGAAACTGTTCAGCCCACTTTTGACGCTGGCTTGATGAAGTCGGCGATTTGGAAATCGTTTAGCTCAGCTAGGCATTCATCATTGTAACGTAGGTGATGATAGTTGACGTGATCTATCCGCACTGGTACAAGAACGCGACGTACAATTTTACGCTCCAAAAATGTCAAGCTTTTCTTCATCCCCCTCGCGCATCTCTCAGGTCTCAGAAGCATAAGTAACGCAAGGCCTAATTATTCTTGTCTATAAGAGTCTTGTATAGCGAAAAAAATACCACATTTCCCGCCTGGGACTCCGCAAATAGGAGCGCTGGGCAAGTACTCAAACGTGTAAAGTCACGAAAACCTTCTGACCACGAGTGGATCGGAGGCGTTCGAGGGATTTTCTGAGGTTAACAAAATATCAGCTCTCAAATTTCGTGCGCGTCCTCACGGGACACTATTCACGTGGTATACATGCGGTGAGACTCGGAATTTTTTCGAGTCCTTTTTGCGGCAGCTGTTAGGAGGTGGAATCATCTCAGCACCTGCTGTTTAGCGGCGCCGCTCTCGCGGGACTAAGATTTAGGTATTTTGGTTCTCATTTCTTTCCTACGCCTGCTGACATAGCAGTCCTTGATATCAAAAATCTGATGAACTTCATCAGCGGCACAAAGCGGCTAACACAGCCACTTTGTGGTTACCGTTTGCAATCCATAAAAGTCCTCTGCGTCGGCAGAGATGATCGATCCACGGTATTTGAACGATGACACCCTCTTAAAAGTGTAACTGTCGAGCTCTTCCAGTGCACAAAAATTTTGTTTCTCATTCGTTTACACAGACGCCCAAGCTTCTGGCTGCGTTCTCAAGTTTCAGGAAATCCTCTTTCAGAGCTGCTGTACTTCTGCATATTAGATCGATGTCACCCGTAGGTAGGTATAGTGGTTGTCAGTTGACACACCTAGGCCTGCTGTAGGCCCATTGACATTCATGTCACCCCTGAAAGCTAGAAAACTACACAACACCGTAGTGCAAATTTTCGTTGTAATAAACTCCATTTAGAAAATTTGCGTCTTCCATACCTTCCTTCTGAATTTTCCTATGCAATAACTTCTGAGTTATGGGATCTTCTCGTCAATTTACTGAACTAAGAATTGTGCACACAAATAAGCTCATACATTTTGCTAGCAAAATGCCAAACCTTAACACTAGGTTTACGGGACCCGTCAATTTGACGGATTTCAAACTTTGAAATGAAACACGCAAAAAACCATAGCATTAATCTTAACTATTTTGCATCGTAAATTTATAATTTCATTTAAAGAGTTTATACGCACAATTATTATTTTCCTAAGCTTTATAAATTTTGAAAATTGTACCTTGTATACCTATTTCAACGGAACCCGTCAATTTGACGGGTTAGCTGATTGCGTCAACAATCCTTATATATTTGCTTCGCTTGTAAAATTATACCTCCAATAGCAAATATAAGACTGAAATAAAGGTCTAAGACCCCCCAACTCATAATCTCAATAGCGCCTCGATAACGAATTGTGTAGCCCGGGTGTCAAATCCTCGCGTTATTCGAAACTCAAAGCGTGCAGCAGACTAAATGTCGTATCGAAAAGATATTCAGTGGTGCAAACATAAACAACACACACAAAGAACTTTCACAGCCTGCGGTAGCCGACGTTAGGCTGCGATAATCCCTGCTGTCTTCAGTATAGTCGCTGCAGTGACCGTGGTAAGAACATTTTTTGAAGACAGTGTGCAAAAGTTTTGGTTATTGTAGTCACCCGCTTATTGTAAGTTTTTACAATAGGGTAATTGAATTTTGCAGTTCAGACGTTTCAGATCGGCCACCTTCAACATCGGGAGTGCGAAAAAGTTGCCAAGTGGGCTACTGTAATAAAAATAGAAGCAGTAATTGCTGTATGTATTGTAAAAATATCGTATGCGGGAAATGCACAAAAGAAATTCAATACGTATGTAAAAAATGTCCTCGATAAATATGATTATGTAGCCTTTATATTATTGTAATCATTTTCATAATAACTTAACAAAAAATTTGACTTATTAGTATTTTATTTTTACGTGAAGCCTTATATTGTTAAACTCAGATTTAGTTTGAATAAATTGATTTTTTAAAAATAAATACGTATTTTCATCCACCCGTCAATTTGACGGATGCTCGTAGAGATAGGTATATAAGAAACGCCCGTAAACCTAGTGTTAAGTGACTATTTATTTTCTTGAAACCTTAATTGTCTCGAATTAAGATCAATCCAAACTGGTGACCGCACGAACGCACGAACGCACAAACAAACGCGTACGAACGCCGCCAACAACTATTGTAAAATAAATTGAACAAAAAGACTAACTGCAGAAAACATGAAGCTTTAATTAATTTAATTTAAAATGGACTAAATTAAAGCAAAGCCCATACAAATCCCAACACACTCATACACACATACACATGAAGAAACTAGACATGTGTACATACATGCAAAGGTACAGGGGCATATATGGATAAGTGCGCCACAGTTGTTAACTATGAGAAAAATTAAAATGCTTGCACGGCCACAACAACACCACCAACAACAACTACACGCTAAACGAACAACCCAAACTTGAGACAAAACGCACTTGAATGACGCACAAACAACCGAGCAACTAGACCAATAAGCAGACAGACAGACAGACACGCCGAAGGACGGACAAACTGATAAAAGAACAGAGGGACTTGAAAATAGACATTTGCGGTTAACAGTCTACTCGAATCAGATCTGAACAGATGTTGAGCAAACTAAGCATACTCCAGCAAGCAGTTAGATGCTACAGAGTAGAACCCACCACTCGAGATGCGATTGCGAAAGCGCAAAAGGAAAGAAACAAACTGGAGCTTGCAAAAAAAACAAAAAACACAAACCTAAATGAGTGGAAGTACAAGTAGCAGTACATATGGCTGTGTGTGTGTGTGTGTGTGTGTGTATGTATGTATAGTGCAACATACAGCTCAGGAGTCGAACGGAAGCAACAATTGGAATCGAGGATTTTACTGATTGAAGGCAAATGAGAGTAGCGGACGGACAGACGCGTTCAGACGTACAATCAGATTGATGTTGATAATGATGGCTTCAAGTGGCTGGCAGTATTGATGATGGCCCTGAATGGGGGACCGCCAACTGTGGCATAGACATATTTTACAGTTACATGCACACATACACAGGCATTCGTAAGTGTTCACATACAAACGTACATTCTATTTTGGAGTGTCTGTCCATATACATAAATAGCTCGCACGCATTAGAAACTCCTGGAAAGACGTAAATAAGTAGATGATGACTGTTTTTAATTTTTCAAAATTTGAATCTGGGGTAGTCTTGAAAGCGCACAAATAAGATGTTTAATGTGAGAAATCGTTGGCACGCTGACACTGAAATATGGTAATCTTAAGTGCTAGCGACATGTTGACGGAAGCTGATGACGAATGTTTTCCCGTAAATGGCATATCTAGAAATATTAAATTATTTTTGGAAGCTGGAATAGTGTTTGAAGACACCGCTGAATGCCTGCAACGGCAAACGAGATTTAAGTAATTAAATAAATGTTTACATTCAGTGCTAAATACTCAAGAGATACAAGATTATCCTTCCGTCTAGGGATGAGTGGAACACTAGCCCACTAGAACACTAGCTAAATGATGACCCGCAAAAATGGTATACAGATGGATCCAAAACGCTCCAGGGGTAGGAGTACTAATAATGAGGCCAAGAGCACACAAATCTTTAACACTGAGTACAGATACCACAATTTTCCATGCGGAGCTCTTCGCTATAATGGAGACAGTAGAAATCATATCCCAAAGAGGGTTCGAGAAAGTAAAAATTAAAATACCTTCGGACAGCCAATCATGGGGAGCTCTTCGCTATTTCGCATCTTTATCCAAAGGAGATCAGGATATGTGTTTGGTGGGACTGGGAGCGAATGGTGTACTAGGAAATGCTCGAAAAGAATGCCACGGCCAACAGGGAGCTTTACATCCCGTGAATCGGGCTACTCGATTGAAAACACCTGACTGACATGGTCAAACCACACTCTTTCACGGCAACGCGAGGACCCATGTTGCACGAATCGTCAAAGCCGCACTCCAAGAGGAAGGAAGGTCGTTCAGCATCTGCCGTACTCTCCAACCCCTGCACCGACCTATTACCATCTTTTTTGCTCCCTGTCAAACCCTATGATACCTTCGATATCAAAAGAGGTCCTTAAACACTGGCTGTACAACTTCTTTAACATCAGACCAGGCGATTTTTGGCGGAACGGCATCATTAAATTGGTCGACAGGTGAGAAGTGGTAAACAGCAACGGCGAATATAGAAGATGAAGTCCAAAATAAAAAAGACTGACGACATAAATATGTTTTTGATGGCACCACCTTTTTAATGAGTTAGTGCATTGGAAGTTACATCCCTAGCTGAAAGGGAAAGCTTGCTGACATTCGGTTCAGTGGAAGCGAAGTTATTGCGTCTAAAGTGGCAGTATATTTGTGTGATCGGTAAAAATAATGAGTTTCGAACAAAGAGCTAATATCAAATTTTGTAAAATCGGTGAAACGTTTATCGAAACATTTGAATTGATGAAAAAACTTTATGGCGATGATTGTCTATCTTTTGTCAGAGTTCATGAGTGATTTACACGATACAGAGATGGTTGTGAGGATATAAATGACAATGAACATACGGGTCACCCAAAATCAGTAGTCACCCAAAGCTCCATCGGTATTGTTCGTAAATTTATCAAAAATGAACCGAAATCATCGTAGAATTTCATGGGATCGGAGTTGAATATCTCCAAAACATCGATTTATCGCATTTTAACTGATCATTTGGGCCTACGAAAGGTTCCACGTTTCATTCCGCACAAGTTAGCTGAGAACCAAAAATTGCTCAGTATTCAACATTCGAAGGACCTCATTAAAGAGGTGAGAAAAGACGAGAACCTCCTTTACAACAGTCTAACTGGTGATGAAACGTGGTGTTTCCAACATGAACCTGAAACTAAACGTCAAAGTGCCGAATGAAAGGCCCCAGATGAGCCACCACCCAAAAAATCGCGTTGGGAGAGATCAAAACTCAAGTCGATGCTCATTTGTTTTTACGATTCCAAGGCGATTGTCCACAAGGAATTCATGCCAACGGGCCAAACCGTCAATGTAATTTTCTATATTGACGTTTGCGAAGCGTTTGTTGCATTGCATTTGTCGTATTTGTCCTGAATACTGCGAAGGAGGAAGCTGGCGCTTATTGCATGAAAAACCACCATCTCATCGAACCACTCTTGTGACTGATTTTGTGACTAGAAATCGCATTTAAACCATCAATCACTCACCGCATTCGCCTGATATGGCTCCCTGTGACTTCTACCTATTCGGAAAATTGCATTTGGCCGTGAAAGGAAAACGTTTTGCGTCCGTGGAGGCCATCCAAACGGCTTGTACCGACATCCTGAAGGACATTCCGGTCAATGACCTGAAACACTCTTTGGAAAAGTTTTTAAATCGCGCAAAACAATGTATCAAGGCTACTATTTTGAATAAATAAACTCAAAGGCATCAGAACAAAGTTCCTGTCGTTTCTATTTTAGCTCAGTCTTGTTTACTTTGGACTTCACCTTGTATAATTGGTTAAATTATTGATATAATTATTGCTTCTTGTTTAAATAAAAGTCTACGAACTTATTCGCCAACCCAATAGAAACATCTGTGAGATGATTTTTCATGAATCGCTAAACCGTAAATTTGTTCTTCCGAAAGTTCGTTATACTGGACATCCACTTCATTTGTATCTGTAACATACTATGTATAAGTGGCTACTTGCTCATACATATTTTCCGCACTACGTGTAAAGGAAGCTTTGCCGCAAATTGCGATTAGGGCATGTCTTCGGCAATCACTTGTGGCCATCAGGCATTTGGTCCCCCATCCAAGTACTAGCCGCGCCTGACGCTGCTTAATGTAGGTGATCGGACGAGAACCGATGTTTTCAGCGTGAAATGGTCGTTGCCCATCGGGCCATTACATTGAGAGAATTTATCAAGCATCCATTACTTCCTGGCATAAACAATTTATAACACTACGCGTTGTATTTGTAAACATAATTATACAAATTGCTTGTAAGTTTTTCGAAATAGACGTATTCACGGCGTCACGTGTTAGACCAAAATGCATTGCTTTTACCAGCATCGCTGCCATGAACATCACATAAAGCAAGCACAAAACCATGTTTTAAAAGAATTTTTATTGATTTACAGTAAATTTTACATGTAATAAATGATAATAAATGCCACCAACAATCGTTGACAATCACTGCAATTTTCTTTGCTTGCATTTTAGTTCACCTAACAGTAAAAAATAAGGTGTCTAAACCAAGACGTAACGACAGACATTCAAATGTATTCATTTGAGTCAAGAGATGAGGTGCCAGAAAATATTTTTGAATGCAATAGAAATTTCGTCAATATCAATGGAAAATTAATTAACGAAATTCTTACAGCTCAAAGTTTCCATCATTGCACGAAAATAAACAGATTAAAAAAAAAAACATGATTCAATTCAGAGTTCAAGGATAGGTTAGGTTTGGCAGCCGCATCGCACATAGAGACAACGATGCCACTTAGACCACGAAATGGGTCCGTTGTGAGCCGCAAGGGCTGGACTACATTTCCCTCTCCATATTGAACCATCCTGAGCTTTTGCCAAAGCGTAAAAGGTTGTTGATACCTAAAGTGTACAGATTATCTACATATATTCGTTAAGAAGTAGGATTTTAAAAATCGGTTCCTGCTTCTGGCTAGAGCTGGGCATGCGCAAAAAAGGTGTTGAATTGTTTCCAACTCCTCCTCATTGCTTCAGCTACGACAGAAATCATGCGTGTAAACGCCTTATCTCCTTGCATGATTTCCTATGAGACAATGTCCTGTCAGGGCCCCTACTAAGGTCCTGATTTGAAATCTACTCAGTTTTATAATACTCTTGGACAGACGTAAATTTAGCCTTGGCCAGGGAAACATGCAATTTCACGATAATCCATCTTTGATTTGTAGAACTGATTAGTGTGTCCTTAATGAGAAGCTTAGAAGTTGTGAGATTTATCTCCATAAAATTACTTATGTCTGGCATACCGGTACCTTCTCTTGCAAGTTGGTATGTCCTACAGTTCCCTGGTATATCTCTGTGGCCTGGAACCAAGCATAAGATTATACGATATTGCTTGGCCATCTCATTTAGAGATTGACGGCAAGGTAAAACACTCCTTGATGTTGTTTGGAATGCATCCAAGGCTCGTAGGGCAGCTTGACTGCCTGAAAGAATGCAGTTATCCGTTGATGATATTCTGTTTATCTTTAGCCATTTTAGGGCTTCATGAATAGCGTTTATTTTTCCGCTTGAAAAACGCTACAGTGATCCGGTAGTTTGAAGGATTCACTAATAGAAAGCTCTTCGCAAAAATAACCCTGATCCTACACCGGTGTCCATTTTAGATCCGTCCGTGTAGATCTTAACGGGTGTGTTGGGTTTGGGATCTTCTTCAAGCCATTCCAGTCTAGAAGGGATTTTCATTGGGAAATTCCTTTCGAAGCAAAGAATGGGAGGGTGATAATCACAGTCACTGGGTATATCTGTGTTCGAGTCTAGGATGGTTGAATGCCCATGTGTGACAGTTCTCCATTGTGAGCTCGCTTTGAGCTTTAAAGCGGATCACGCCGCTGAGTATTTGCAGAAAAGATCTAAGGGTGGCAGATGTAATATGATATCCAAGGCCATGGATGGCGTGGTTTTCATTACACCACATATTGCTAATTCCGCTAATCTCTGCACCTTATTCAATAAATTAGAATAGGTTTTTTCAGCATAGCACACCACCAGACAACATTTCCATATAGAAGAATGGGTCTGACGACAGCAGTGTAAAGCTAATGAGCAACCTTAGGTTTAATTTCCCAGGTCTTTCCTAAAGCTCCAAGTCAGTTTCCTGTCTATGTTTAGGCCCAAGTACTTGGTTTCTTCCGAAATGACAAGAGTTTCCCCCTTGAGCATAATTGGACTTAGCTGAGGGATTCTGTGTTTCCGAATGAATAATATGAGTTGTGTTTTGTCTGGGTTGACTCCTAGACCACACTTTTCTGCCCACCTAGAAAGTATGTCGAGAGCATTTTGTATTAGGTCTCTTAATGTAGATACAAATTTACCAGAGACAGCGATAACAACATCATCGGCGTAAGCTATCGCCTTACAGCCCACCGATTTCAGTATTAACAGAAGTTTATTTACAACTGCGTTCCATAGAAACGGTGAGAGGACTCCACCTTGGGGTGTACCTCTACTTACTAATCTTCGGAACACCGATTCTCCTAGTTTCGCTTCAATGATTCTGCTATTTAGCCTTTTGCCAATGAAGCCTACCAAGCTGAGAACTTCCTTCCATAACTGTGAAGTAAATCTTCGGCACATTTGAAAATGTTTTCTAATTTCTGATGTAATTTCAAAATGTAAGGCAGAAAACTTCTTCATTTCTTCATTCTTCATGCATTCTTTATAAAGAAAACTTCTTCTTTATAACAGCTATTTTTGCATCCCCTTGTACTTCGTTTTAAAGAAGTTTGACAGAACGTGCACGTCATACAAGGTGGTTAGACTAGCAATTTTTTGACTTTGAAAACGGAATGGATATTATCATTATATGTCGGAAATTTAGTTCATGATTAGATATACATATAAAAAAAATGGATCGCTTTCTCATTGCACAAAGTTGGTAAATATTAGGAATGTTTGAAAAAATTGTAAAATGTAGTAATCAGCCGAAAAGGTGATGTGAATTGGCTGCATAGAAGCTGAGATTTTACGCCACTCTGCAATTTTTTGTACGGCGCCATTAGGGATAAATGTTACGCCAAACATGCAGAGTCGATTTAAGAGTTGAAACTTCAGCTCGAAGTTGCCACTGGTGAGATGTGTATGAAAGAGCCGAAGCTTGTGAAAATGTTGTGGGAAAGTGGGTTGACAAAATGGGCTGCTGCAAAGCGAGGCGTGAATGTTATTTGAAGGAAAAGGTGCGCCATGTCTTATGGCAAGGTTTATTCTTCCGAATAAAAAGAAATTAATTGATAAATAAGTGATCGCCTTTTATTTATATACTGTCTGGAATAAGTATAGCACTTCGTTCTCTAAAACTGGAGGATATTTACAGATTTGCCAAAGAATCTGGAAAATTCTCACAGAACTCTCTACCCTTGTCTCTGTCTCCATTCTTACCTATCTCTTTCTCTGATACTTTTCTCTTTCCCTCCTTGACTATCTACCCTCTTTTCAGAGCTCTAAATACAATGGGATTTTTTAGCCTGTGTGTTTTAGGAGCCACCAAATCTCTTGGTGCTCCTTGGCTCGACCTATTCAAATTTCAATTTTCAGTTTTCCTAAAAAAATCCTATAAATTCGATTTTTAAAATTTGTGCAAATAAAAAAGAAGCTTTTTCCATCAATATTTCATACTTTTATAAGTAATAAAAACTTTTTAGAAATTTTTCGGCTATGCAGTCTAGCCGTAAGCCCTGGCAGCTGGTGCTCATTTTATTGTAAAATAATAGAGTTGGACACACCAAATGAAGCCAAGCCCTTCTCCACTTGATCTTTCCAACGCAGAGGGGGCTTTCCTCTTCCTCTGTTACCACCAGAGCGTACCGCATCGAATACTTTCAGAGCCGGATGACATGACCCAGCCAATGTAGCCGCTGGATCTTTACTCGCTGCACTATGTATATGTCGTCGTAAAGCTGATACAGCTCATGAGAAAAAACTTTTCTATCACTGCTCTGTTTCATGCACGGAGATTCAACCCTTCGCACACCCCAATGGTAGTCACACACTAACTCGGCCGCGGAAATCAAGTATGTATTTTGGTGTAATGATTGACCTCAAACTCCATTCAAAGCTGCACATCGAAAATTGAGTTAGGAAGGCCAGTATAGCTTTAAACTCCTGCAAATCTATGTACGGCAAAAAATGGGGACTCAAGCTACAGGTCGTGCTTTGGATGTACAACTTAGTGGTTCTGTTCATTTTGTTCTATAGCTGCCTACTTTGGTAGGTAGCTTTTCGGAAGAGCTCTGGCAGCACTACACTGTATTTCTTTTCAAGTACAACTCTGGATGGCATGGAGTCAAGGGGCACGACAAGAATCTTTGTATCGAAGTCCATGCCTTCTCTGTTTTCCAATGCCAGACAGGGGCCGTACCAGTTCCCATTGTATTTCAGTCTGTAGATGGCCTTTCAGGCCTCTCCTTGGATGAAAGCATCCAGTGGTGGTAAACCAATCAGAACATCTAATGCCGGGCCTGAAGTAGTCGGAAAAGCTCCGGTGCAACAGATGGCCACAGTGCGTTGTAGTCGCCATAAGGTCCTCCTGACTCTCACGAGAGAGAGTCTACTCATCCAGACCACTGATACATAGGGGATAATAGGTCTTAACATAGCCGTCTAGATCCATAGGACCTTGCTAGGAGAAATACTTCACGTTTTCCCAAAGACGCCTTTGCAATGCCAGAAAGCTATCAGTGTTTTGGATGTCTTTGTTTCAACGTGTGACTTCCAAAGAAGTTTAATGGTTAATGGTTGTAAAGGGTTAAGGTGTGGCCCTTTAGCACTGCGACCATATTGATCTATTATGCACCCTATGCTGTCTATTGACTGTTAAGTATGCTTATGAATTGTACCAGCTCCTTCTGAGGGAGTGATTGAAGGTCTTCATCTGTAAGCATGAACTTGTTTAAAAACCTTTTCCTTCTATGCGTCAACCCCGGACATTCGATAATGAGATGTTCTATAGACTCCTCATCTTTGCAGCAAAATCTGCAGGTGCTGGTGTTAGTTATGCCTAATTTATGTAAGTGTTTGTTGCAGGTGAAGTGACCCGTGAGGGCGCCTGTGAGAGTGCGAATGCTCTTTTTGTTTAAGGTGAGGGCCATGTTAGCTCTTTTAGCGTTGAAACTTAGGAACTTTTTGGAGTGTCTAAGACCCTCTACGTTGTTCCAATGCTGATTTAATAGAGTTTTGGCCCAGTATTTTACTTTTTGTTTCAGGTTGTTTTTGTTGAATCCGAACATAGGACTAGGTCCTATGAAGTTTTCATCTGCCCCTTTTTTGGCTTGAAAGTCTGCCTTTTCGTTGTCGTCATATCCCTCATGTCCCGGTCCCCAAATTAATGAAACATTGCTTTTGGATGCCAGGTTATTGAGTGCCTTGTGGCATTCTAAAGAAGTTTACTATTGAGGATTACTCCAAGAGATTTGATTTCTTTGGATAGCTTGATTGTGACTCCTTTTAGCTTAGGCAGAACGAGTCCATAAGCTTCCTCCTTCTGGTAAAGAGGACAATACCAGTTTTGGTGGGGTTGCCGATAGCTCATTCGTACAGCACTAAGTGTCAATCATATCCAGAGTTTTCTGCACTTTTCTACAGATGTTCATAAGCAAAAGGCCCGTTAACAAACAGCCAACGTCGTCCGCATATGCTTGTGTGTAGACTCCAGCATCATTTAAGGTGGTGAGTAGAGGATCGATCACCATGCACCAGAGCAATGGAAACAGCACACCACCTTGGGGGCAGCTTCTATTAACCCCGGACAACACTAGCGATCCTCTAGAAGAGCATTGAACGAATCCAATTCACCAGCACCCGGTCTACACTATATCTACTGGCCGCGCTACCTTGACCGTTGTTAACGTGAAACTGCACAATTTCTTTCTTAAAAAGTGCAAGATCGATGGAGTTCTATCTTATCGTGTACTATCTTGAACACACTTTGGTCTCAATACGACAGAAGCAAGACGCTTAAAAGTGCTGGGGATCCCACGCTACTCAATTTCTAAACTCAAAGCGGTGGCCACCGGTCACTGAATAAGCGGATATCATGCGGAGAAGCTTGGACTTCCATTGCAGAAGCTGTGCGGATTCTACGGAGAAAGAGACTGCAGAATACTTTTTTTGCGAATGTCCGGTTTTGGCGGCTAGGCGCTTGAGGTTCCGTAGTATGCCTTTTGGGGATAACCTGAGCGAGCCTAGATCCTCTTTCTTTCTTCCGCTACATCAACAGCTCTGTTTTGAACACCCTGTATAGATAATCCGTCGAAAAATTGCTCTGTTTCCATATTTATTTGAATCATCTTTGACTTCTGCCGACAATCACCGGGAAAAGTAAGACTTTTAGTCTGCATTGGAAAGAACGATTGCCAACCTAACACATACATATGAGTAGAATACACCTTTCGTAAGATTTATCACCATCACCAACACTTACGGCATCAACATCATCAGCACCAGCCATAAATGTAGCAACAAAAATAAAACGACGAGATTAACAAAAAGCAACGCCAACACTGCGACACTGATGAGTTCATGCAACATTGTTTGCAGCTGCTTCGCATACGCAGATACACACACACACACACATACACTCATACCACACGTCTGAGGACGGAGCACCAATATAACACTACTTTAAATATGGATTATAGGAGTTTGGGGGCACAAGGGCAGCAATCTTTTGAATGCGTCTGTTCACAGAAAGCAAACAAATTGAAGCCATTCTGCACTTTAAACACTTTATTGTTGTTTGTCATTCAACAGTCGCAGCAGCAGGGGCAGCGGCGGAAAGACATGCACTACTCCGCATTGCACTCGCCTCGCACTCCGCCATTCGAAGGCTGTGATGCTGCACGACATTTGGTCACATGCGAGGCGAACTGGAGCATCCACAACCGACGAGTGCATGCTTACATGTTTACAAACATACATGCCAAGATAATACAAATACGTGTGTCTCCCGTCTCTCTGCTTTCCGCCTCGAGTGCCTTTCCGTTTGTCTGTCAACAGTGGGCACTTGTGTGTGAAGTAATTAATATTGATCGATCAGAAATTGAATTGTGTCTTCGAAGGCGTTCAAACTAGCTATTAAACTTGCTGCATTCGCTGTTCTATTTGTTGTTGTTGCAGTTGCATGCCAGACACATGTGTTTGTGTGTAAAGTGGAAATGAAGTGCAGTTGGACAATTTTTAAGGTTTGTCGTGTTTGCTTGTTTTCCTATTGCCCTCTGCGAGAGAGATAATGAAATTGGAGTCCGACTATTTTGTAGCCCATTGCGTAATTATTGGTTTCAAGAAGAATTCCTCTTTAATTGCTGCTGTCGATGGGCGATGGACGATGGACGATGTTAGCGGGGTAAAGGGTGCGTTTCTATTACAAGAGTTCACTTAATTTCCACTACATTTTTCCCACCTATGCGAGCGGCTTTATTGCAACCGAATCCACCCCAGGCAACCACCAGAAAGCAGATACCCTTCAATTGGTGGAAGGCAGAAAGAAGTGGCGCATGAAAGCAGTTGAAGTAAACGATTGTAAATTGCTTGTTGCACTACAACAATACCACAAAGGTTTACTTGACATACATATTTATAGAGCCGAGGGCAGGCTAGGCCAAAATAGGAGGTGCCCATTAGCCTCGTTTCCTCGTTTCTTCATTTCCAGTAGTTTCACATTTCATATGTACATCAACCTCAGCGCTACGTTTTACAACCGTTCGCCTGCCTGCGTCTTCCTGCTGCCTGTCTCCGACAGAAAATCTACAGTTTGTTTAACCACGTTTTACGCTTCTCTTTTTCTTGATTTTACTGCCGCTGTACTCGAAGTCTTAATTAAATAAGTCACCCACTCCACGCTGGCTCCTCCTCGCCCGCAACACGAATGTTCCAGAAAACTTGCAACAACAACAAGGCACGCTATGCTGACAGCAATGTGCGTTCACACAAATTAATCGCCTGAACGGATTTGATATGCGGAAAGCCAGAGGAGGGCAAAGCTTGAACGAATTGGAAGATTCGAATCGCAAATTTTCTGCGGAAATCGGAGACAACGCTGGCCACATATACACAGCCCGCGCCCCTCCTTCAACTCAAACTCATCGGATGCCATACTCTACTTAAACATTCATCATACGTGAATGTAGCTGTAAGGCTTCCTTCAATCGTTCGTTCGTTCAGTTTTATGACGTGCAATTTCGTTGCATGCTTAACAGGGGCCTGTATGGGAAAGGGAAAGCAACGCCGAGTCATTTGCTAAATTGGGAAAAGTTGTCAGCATACAAGTTTACGTGGAGAGGGGGTAGAAAGCGTAACCAAAAATCAACAAAACTTACTCATCACCGCACCAAGTCCGAGCTGACCGCATACATACCTACAGTCGGGGGGAAAAAAGCCAAACCAGACCACATGGATGGCACACAATCATATAGCATTAATTTCAATTGAAAATTACTTAACCCCCAACATGCGTTAAGGCATGCGAATGTGTGTGTGTGTTTGTGTAATTTAGCCGCAGCATGCATGCAACATACGCCACAGACGAAGTTCAGCCAGAGAAAAATTCGTAGCTGTTATCTCCATTACAAAACACCATCTTCCCACATCCATTTCCATTTCGAGTCCCCTTGCGAGCCCTCATTTGCCACAACTCTGCCGCGGTAAATAAAGACACTAAAATGTCTTTGCTGCAGACGAAAATTAATTTGTTACAGCTCTACTAAGGGAATGAGAAACAGAGAAACTACATTTGAGAACCACCACCATGCGCCTAATACAGGCGAAAGAAAGTTAGTATATTTCAGTGCGGATACGGGGGCGAATTAAAACTTACTAAAGTGGTAAACAAACAACAGCTGGCGACTAACTGCCGTCGCGTCTAAATGATTCTTACGGCCGAGCAACAACTGTTTGAAAAGTTTACTGGCAGGGGGGATGAAGTGGTCGGAGATATTACTGGGAGTTTAGAAAGAGTAGATTAGTTCATTTATTGCGCTGCAGTTCAGACAATTCTTACAGGTTGAGGCCACATTTCTTCATCAATTTGACGCATGCGTAGTAATTTTGGTTGTATTTACTTACAAAGAAAGGATCATTCAGTTTCTTGTGGCATCCAAATGGTATGGTATTAGGTATTGTATTGGCGCGTACACCCTTTCTGGGTGTTTGGCCGAACTCCTCCTCTTATTTTTGGCGTGCGTCTTGATGTTGTTTCACAAATGGAGGGACCCATAGTTTCAAGCCGACCGAAACGAAAAAAGATTTTTTATTTTTGTTTTCAGAATGTATTTCATTTTTTGATTCATTGTTAAAAAATAAAAAGTTTTTTTTGCCATACGAGGTTCATTCAAAAAGTTGTCAGCCTTCAAAAAATGTTCTTCACATGGACAATGAACAGAGATACAGCCGGGTCTATTGAACCGATTTTGATGAAATAAAATTTAAATGACATAGAATGGATACCGTTATTGTATGAACTACGATCATTTGGAAAAAATTGTACATAGTATTTTTTTCGGACATTTAAAGTCAAAAAATGGTCCAAAACTGTGTTTCATCCTTGAACATCCGTCATTTTGTCAATTTTTTATTTATTTTTTAAGGATCGTAGTTCACACTTCTCACGCAGAACAAACAACGTCATCACCAGAAATGCAGTTGAGTGGAGCCAGCAGGACAGCCGCCGCCGAGGAAGACCGTCAAACACATGGAGAAGGATGATAGAGATGGAGAAGGAATAGACGAATAAAATATGGAACAAAATAAATTACTGGCGCAAAATCGGGCGGCCTCGATTAAAATAAATTACTGGCGCAATTTGTTGAGGCCCTATGTTCCATATAGGAATAATAGGATCAATTCATTCTGAACCGACATTCATACTGAACCTTTTCGTCTTTTTGATTTACGATACCTTTGAGCCCCGGACAATTTTTTTAAGGCTGACAACTTTTTGAACGAACCTCGTATGACGAAAAAAAAATTGTATTTTTTAACAATAGATCGAAAAATAAAATACTGAAATAAAAAATAAAAAATATTTTTTCGCTTGCGGTTCACCCGCTTTTAAAGAAACACGCAAAAAACACCATTTCAAATGAGGCGAGGACCTTAAACAACAAGATCCATTTTTTATTTTTTCCTTGTTCACTTCACTCGGCAGCATAGGGCCTCGTCAAGACTTAGACTTGCGTTGGTTTCGTTGATCTATTTGCTTTCTTGCAGGGAAGGTGATTAGCCTGTCGCTGCCAGTCGTAAGTAGTGGGAATGCCCACCTGTCGTTGCTTAGGAACAACACCTTCTTTACTGCTTGGAGCGCCATCTGTGTTTTACATTTTTCTGGCAGAAGGATCGCACAGATGGTTGAGGACTTCGCTAAATTTGGTATGTCTACGCTATTACCAAAATTGCCCGCTTCCTCTTGCTGGCGCCACTGATGCATTGTGTAACTGTGGGCTTTTCTCTGTTTTTTTTTTGCTGGTTTTAGCAGCCACAATACAAGTAATGCGCTGACTTTTTTGTGCGGGAGTAAGGATTGGAAGGATAAGGTTGTTGGGGTTGAGGTAGTAATTCTTTTTTTTTGTTTTTTGTTTTTATAGAAACTAGGAAAGTAAGTAAGCTTGGAAAAGTGCGAGGACCGTGCTTTAGGTGGGATTTGAACCCGCAACGTCTGCGATGGCAGGCTACTACACTTACACTTTTCTGCGCACTTACACTAGACTACCGAGGCCGCCAAGAATCATATAAAATGTTTTTTTTTAAACTGTATTGGAAATTCTGCAAATTCTCACCATAACTTCAAACTTTTTAAGCAGAATTTGTACGATGGAAGAGTCTTGTCGAGGCCCTGCGCCCGAGAGAAGTGAACAAGGACAAACAAAAAACAAGTTCGAGTTAGAAGTGGCTACAAACTACCGTAGATTTTTGACAATTTTGTTTGCTAACGCATTTTCTTCCATACAAAATATATATGTTGCAGAATTTTTTTTTTTCGTGTGAAAAAAAATAGCTGACAAAGGCTAAACCTCCTCTACATCCTTGATAATTAATTATATTTGATCATCTACCGTAAAAATCCCATCATTCAACACTCTTTGTTATGGAATGTCAAAGAACACGAATAGCCGAAGCATAAAAATTGTGTAGCTGTCAGCTGAACAGAAGTTATATGCCACATATGTTGCGCATTTGCAACGCCCATTTTCCGCAACAACATTGCGGAACAAATATTTTTTCAATAATTCGATGGCTCTTTGGAAACGAGGAAAATGACAGAGCTGTTCCCACACTTGGCGCACTAAACGAAAATATGATTTTAGTTCTCACAGTAAATGCGCTGAGTTACTGAGTAACTGGAAATAAAAGCGCATACAAAGTAATGGAAAATATGAGAAAATCAACTTTATAGAAAAATTGTTCAAATTTCAATTAATTAAAAGTTTAAATGGCCTACCAGTGGGCAACTGTCACAAATTTAAGCGTCAAAATGCGGAGGAGAACAGGAGAACTACTGTTAGTGCTGCCACATAGTTGCACACACACACACACACTTGTCGATATTCATGCCTGTACAACTTGTTGTGGTTGCCAGTTGGTTTTACTTTTTGTTGTTGTTGTTAGTGCTTTCAAAAACCTTACCAACTGACGCGCTCCGTGCGAACTTTTATGGGCATTATTTAACGCGCAAGTTTCAATGTGTGTGTGTGTGTGTGTGTGTGTAGGAATGTTTTTTTAAGTGTCGCAACATCGAAATTGCAAGTGCAATTGTTGTTGCACAAGTGGCACACGAATTATTGGTGCCTCCTCCTCTCACTCGCCCAACTACCCGCCGTGCAATTCAGCAATTCACTTTTGCGCACACAAATCGAGTTAAGTTGCATGCGCAGTCGCGGTCGCGGCCGCAGCTGTTATTGTCAGCGCGTCTAAATGTTGCCTATTTGCACTATTCGCTGCGACCGCAGTCAAATAGTCAAATCTCGTTGCAGCTTGTGGCATGCCGCAATATTCCACTTTTGCACATCCCACGCACAGCACAGCGTTGCTTTGGCACACGGCCCAAGCGTGCACATTTTAATAGCCTCTGCCTCGCCAGCTGTCAGCGCTGCAACAAAACAGCCAAGCAAGCAGCCAAATTGCAACCGCCGCGCAGCTCCACATACATACATACATACATACAATGTGGCTACAACATGGAGCCGCAGCGACTTCCACACAGCAGCGCCTTACACAATTTGGTGGCGCCTAAAGTGTTTTTTAATCAAGTCTGAATAGAAAATTGCAACTAGACTCGCTTGAATGAATGCTGACTTGACAATTTACATTTGATTTGATTGAATTAACAGACGCTAATACAGACATTTAAACAAACAAACATGCAAATGTTGGTGCGGAGCTGGTGGATACTCGCATTTAACATTCATAAGACTTGTCGCCGAATGTGTCGCAAACAAATGGAAGCGAATAAAGTGGCGGAGCGACAAACAGAGTGCGGACGGACAGGCAGGTGCACGGACCGGCAGTTGGTTGCACGAGCTGTCTGAACATATTAACAGAATCACAACAGTAACAAGTCAGCGCACAGCCATAAAATAAATGAGTTAATAATAATAAATTCCACTCGAAATTGATTTAAATAGAATTTCGAAAAATAAGAAAAAAAGCTAAACAAAGAGAAGAGAAGAGGTAAACACAGAGGTACGTTGCACATTTTGAAACGTTTGTTCATTAGCGATTTTTTTTCATTAGCTTGGCAGTAAAATAATAATCATTTATTGGAAAAATAACTGTACGAGGTGTGTTCAAAAAGTATGGCGAATTTCGAATTTTCGCAGGTTACGTATTGGGTAGTCGAAAAAGTCTTTTCGTATTTTGTCAATAGATGTCGTTGGAGTCATCTATCTCCAGTGCTACCAATCACATTGTGTCATATCATATGGTACATATTAGAAAGGTGACATTTTAAGCTTCATTTAACCAAAAAAAAATTAAAATCGGAGAAGTTGAAAAAAAGTTATAGCTGTTCAAAAATGAGTGAAAATAATTGAGAAATTCGCTATATTTTGAAATTTTTGTATGAAAAAGGGAAGAATGCCACGCAAGCCAAAAATGAAATTTGTGAAGTTTACGGAGACGATGCTGTGTCAGTTCGTGTAGCATAACAACGGTTCGCTCACTTCCGTTCTGGTAATTTCGATGTGAAAGATGCACCTCGCTCCGGTCGACCTATCGTTGAAAAAGTCGATGAAATTATGGAAAAGATTGACCAGGAGCGTCACATAAGCTGCCATGACATCGCCAAGGCACTAAACATTCATCATCAAACGGTCTTGAACCATTTAAAAAAGGCTGGTTACAAAAAGAAGCTCGATGTTTGGGCACCACATGAATTGTCTGTGAAAAATTTAATGGACCGAATTAACATCTGCGATTCTTTGCTGAAACGATATGAAATCGAACCATTTCTAAAGCGAATGGTAAGAGGAGACGAAAAGTGGATCAAATACGACAATAATGTGCGAAAAAGATCATGGTGCAAGGGTGGTGAAGCTCAACAAATGGTCGCAAAGCCAGGATTGACGCCTCGAAAGGCTATGCTGTGTGTTTGGTGGGATTGGAAAGGAATCATCCACTATGAGCTGCTCCAGCCTGCTCGAACGATTGATTCTACACTTTACTGTCAACAACTGATGAGATTGAAGCAAGCAATCGAAAAAAGAACGGCCAGAACTGATCAGCAGAAAGAGCGTCGTCTTCCATCAGGACAACGCTAGGCCACACACACATCTTTGATGACTCGGCAAAAACTGGGAGAGCTTGGCTGGGAAGTTTTGATGCATCCACCATATATAGCCCTGACCTTGCACCATCGGACTATCATTTGTTTCGGTCAATGCAGAACTCCCTTAAGTAAAGTTGGCTTCAAGAGAAGCCTGTGAAAATTACTTGCCACAGTTTTTCGCCGAGAAACCACAAAAGTTTTACACTGATGGAATAATGTCTCTAGAAGAAAAATGGCAAAAGGTGGTCGACAAAAATGGTACATATTTGGTTTAATAAAGTTCATTATAAATGTTAAAAAAAATGAGTCGAAATACGAAAAGACTTTTTCGACTACCCAATATATTCGAATTTCGATTTTTTTGTGGCGATATGTTGGTACTCTTGTCTCTCACTCATGCCGACGAGTTCGGCCATTTTGAGTGTTCAGTTAATTGTTGACAACGGCTCGTCTTCGATTTTTACCTATTCAAAAAGATGGATCAAATAACCTGTATCCAATTTTATGCGAAAACCGAAATTAAGTGCGCGGATGCATTCCGAATTTTGACGGTGTCATACGGAGAAGCTCCTTTGGACCAAAGCAACGTTTATCGGTGGTACAAAATGTTCTCAGAAGGCCGAGAAGTTGTGAACGATGAAAAGCGTGCCGGACGAACGAGCACTTCAACAACAAAAATTGTTGAAGTGAAGGAAATGGTATTGGCCAATCGTCGAATCACCGTTAGAGAGGTTGCTGAGGACCTAGACATATCAATTGGCTGCTTGTGCAATTCGATTTTTTTCAATGATTTGCACATGAGACGGGTCGCCACAAAATTCCTACCAAAACTGCTCAATTTCGACCAAAAGCAGCATCGCGTGAACATTGCTAATGAGATGTTGGACTCTGTTCGCGACGACCCAAATTTGCTTCAGAGGGTCATAACTGATGACGAATCGTGGATTTATGGTTATGACGTGGAAACCAAAGCGCAATCATCTCAATGGGAGCTGCTGCACGAACCAAGACCGAAAAAAGCGCGCCAAGTTCGGTCGAATGTAAAAGTTTTGCTTATCGTTTTCTTCGATTGCAGGGCCTAGTTGCATCATGAGTTCTTGTCACAGGGTAAAACGGTCAATAAGGAATATTACCTGCAAGTTATGCGCAATTTGCGCTAAGCAATCCGCTAGAAACGCTCCGATTTGTGGAAGAACAAAATTGGCCCTTGCATCACGATAACGCCCCTGCACACACATCGTTGCTTGTGCGCGACTTTTTGGCCAAGAACAACACACTAATTATGGCGGCCACAAGCTCAATTCCCACTGTACGGCAGCGAAGTATGGGGAAATGTGCTAAACTGCAAATCCAAGCGCAAAGCACTGGAGGCTGTGCAATGAACAGCGACACTCAGAGTTGCCTCAGCATATCGATCTTCGGGGAAGGGAACTACTTCTTAACTCAGTTCTTCTCGGGTAACGGATACTTCCGGAGATACCTATACCGCATGGGCAAGGTAACCGATTCCAAGTGCATATACTGCGAAGCGCTGAGCGATGACGCTGAACGTCACGTTTTTTAGTTGTAATAGATGGCTCGCGGAAAGAAATGCTCAGAGGGAGCAGATTGGCGACATTGCACCGAGCAACGCAATCAGCAAAATGCTCGAACGAGAGGACAGCTGGACCGCGGTAAAGAAATACATCGAGAACGTACTAGGAAAAAAAAGATTAACCTCGACAAAGTGCAACAAAGCGAAGCCCCACAGATAGAGACACAAGAAGACGAGCCTATGGCATGAAAGCTGGCTACAAATATGGTGGGCCTAGACGTGGGTGATCAGAATTGGTCCTTTATGGATGCCGTTCTGGGCTCTCCCAAAATAATAAAGAAAGCAGTGCCGGGAAAGGTGTCTCTTCAGAAGGATCCCCCCTGGATCGTTTTAGTGGCCACACCACACGACGCAGTAGATGAGGGTCGTTGTATGTGTGAAGGCATTTTGAACCCAACCTCACGCAACAAAAAAAAAAAATTTTTTTAAGTTTCGGGGATCCCGAAATTAATACAAACTGATTCCGGGATTTGCATACCTCGTACGGACGTACATAATTCAAGAAGGCATTTGGAACCCTACCTCACCCACCAAAAAAAAAAAGAAAAAAAAAATATTTACAAAAGTTTCGGGATCCCGAAATTCATACAAACTAGTTCCGGTATTTGCACACCTCGTACGGATGTACATAATTCAAGAAGCTTTTGGTCGTTTAAAGTATGAACAAACATAGATTAGAGAAAGCGGCGGGTTACCAGATGCTATCGCAAATGTGTAATAAAAAGAAAACAAATAAAAAGTGAATTGATTTCAATTTGAACGGCAAACGACGAACTAACACTTCGACTGCTAGTTGTCGGGCGGAAAGCTCAACATGCCTACTTATATACGAATGTTTTTACATATGTATTTATAAATACTTGCATGCCCATAAATCTAAGCGTATTGAGTTTGAGGTCGAAAATAGTGGCCTCTGCGTGGAGCAGCTGGTAATTAAAGGCATTCAAAGAAACAAATGTAGGCTATTAAATTTATAGTCGAGCGGGAAATTGCCCTTGTTTTTATCAGCAACTTTCATGTAGTAGCAACTAGAAGAAACACACCAAGAAAACCGAAACAATCTACTACCAAAGAAATTTATGCATATGCGTTGCCTGCGCACTCTTAAGTTCACTAAAAATGTGTTGCAATGTAATTGACAGTTGGAAAGAAAAGCAGGCGACAGGCGACAGAAGACAAAAAATTCAACAAATAAACTAATTACCAACACGAAAGCCACACTGTAAGACCACAGCAAACGAAAATATTGAAATTAGGCACAGTTGGAGGGCGGAGGTAGTGCAAGTAGATTTGAAAAAGCTCAAATGTGGCAGAGAGGATACATTTTGGCGCACGCACGATGCTGAAAATGAAGTGAAACATGCCCATTAGACATGATAAACATCGATGAAAACACAAATATGCCACTCATGCAGCAACAACAGCAAAATGTTGCACGTCCGGAGTTAAAAAAAAATGTATGTAAACAAGTGGGCTGGATGGGGTGGTTGGATATGTGTGCTAGATAGAATTGGCAATATGTTAACGAGAATTCGAGATAAATATTTAGAAAAAAAAATGATTTATAAACAATACATGGAAAATGTTTTTCTGCGAATGGCGGTGCTCGTCATTGTATGCCGCAAAAATGCCATGGCGGTCTCCGCTTGCTTGATGCGACCCCCACTAATTGAAAATACTTTTTATATCACTTAAAGTTATAAACGAATGGAATGCACACACGCACACATATCTACATAAACTTCAACAGAGCAAGGCGAGTTTATCAACGTTCTAGGGGTACACACAGTTTCCAAGAGAAACAGCTTCAGTATAAGCAAAAAAGGAAGGCCCTGAAAAAGGCAATTAAAGGGAGTAAACGACAATGTTTCCTTCGACTATGTGACGAAGTCGATAGATAGTAACCCTTGGGGACTCGGGTATAGGCTAGTCATGAAAAAACTCTCAAGTTTTCAAGCCACTCCCAACAACGTGCCCGGCCACACTGTGTTATGGGTTGCAACATTGTTCCCCCTACAAGATGCTCTCAGAGCTTACGATTTGGAAAGGTGTTGCGAGGGCAACCAAAATATGCAGTTGACAAATCAAGACGAGCTCCTGAAACTAGTCGATCACTAAACGGATCAAAAACAATAAAGCTCCTGGCCCAGACGGAGTCCCCAATGAGGCACTAAAAGTGGCAATTCGAAGTCATACCGATCTCTTGTAGATCTCTACAACACATGCCTAAAAGAAGGCAGCTTTCCAACTCATTGGAAGTTACAGAAACTGGTGCTGATTCCAAAAGGATCTAAGCCTGCAGAAGATCGTAGAAGCTACCGCCGCCTTTGCATGCTCGACACCGCAGGCAAAATTCTGGAACGGTTGATCGCTATCCGTCTTGAGGCTACCATTGATGGCGCAGGCGGTCTATCATCCTCGCAGTTCGGATTCCACAAGGCTCGCTCAACCACAAATGCTGTAGCTGCGGTTAAAACCATTGCGCAGAAGGCAATAGAAGGAAATCGGTGGTTATACGGTAGCAAGGAGTACTGCCTAATACCAACGCTAGACCTACAGAATGCCTTCAATACCGCGAACTGGAACCAGATCCTGATGGCGCTTGATTGCTTCCAGGTTCCAACGTATATACGCAAGATTATCGTCAGTTATTTTACCCTTCGCTATAATACCGATGCGGGTTTTAGGGAATATAAAATAACTGGCGGAGTTCCACAAGGCTCAGTCCTAGGCCCTTTGTTATGTATGACGGAGTCTTACGTCTCAGTTTACACCCAGGGTCAAAAATTGTAGGGCTTGCTGACGATATCGCTGTTATGGTCATAGCTAAAGTACTCCATCAAGCTGAAGCAACCTGCAACCAGGCTGTCGGCATGGTAAAAGAATGGCTGCGCAAGAACGGTCTAACTCTTGCGGATCATAAGACGGAAGGGAAGCAGTGCTCATTAGCAGCAGGAAGAAGGTGGAGTCAGCAAATATAATGGTGGGCGAAAATACCATAGGATCGAAGCCGTTCATTAAATACCTGGGCGTAATAATCGATCATAGGTTGATCTTCAGACATCACCTATCATACGCGAGCAGCAAAGCGGCAGAGGCAGTAACAGCACTGACGCGCATAATGATGAACACTAGCGGCCCTAGGCAAAACCGTAGGAGACTACTTAATACCGTGGTCTCATCGATTTTGCTGTAAGCAGCTCCAGAATGGGCGGAAGCAACTAATTGCAGCTCATATGGAGTTGTATGGAATCAGGGTATCGACTGAGTGCCCTCAGAGTGTGCTCCGCGTTTCGACCGGTATCTGAAGACGCCATTATGGTTATTGCAGGACTACTCCCAATAAATTTAATGGCAAAAGAGTACGCTGAAGTTTAACAAAACAAAGCTACTTCAGAGCGGCAGACAATACGCAAGGAAGCAAGAGAGCGTAGCTTGCGTTCATGGCAGGGAAATTGGAGTTCGTCCCTTAACGGACGCTGGACGTACCGTCTGATTCCCTTAATAGCCAAAAGGGTTAACCGTAAACATGGGAAGTTAGACTAATATCTGACCCAAATACTGACGGGACATGGGTGTTTTAAAAACTATTTATATAGGTTTAAGCACGTAGACGACCCGTACTGCTGCTCATTGTGCACCAGCTGTAGAAGACGCAGAACATGTTTTGTTTGTCTGTCCGAGATTTGTGTTCGAAAGCGAGGAATTAAGCACTAGGGTGGGGAAGCCAATTTCGGCTGATAACCAGTGGATATTATATTAGAGTCAGAAGAACATTGGTCCGCTATATGTAATATGGCAAAAATAGTAGTCTCCAAACTGCGTCGCGCTGAACAAGAGCGCAGATCTTCATGAAGAGGCAATAGGCCGTTCCCCTTCCCGTCAAGTGATACTTGACGGTTGACGTCGCTGAGCAAGAGTGCAAATTTTCAAGAATTGGCAATAGGCTGCTCCCCCTCCAGCGAAATCATGCCTAACGGTTGTCCCGCGGTGGGATGCAAACGGAGCTGGGGTGTGTTTTTGGTGGGTGAGTCGAAAAAGAAACTGACTCAAACCCACTCACATACAACCCAAATAGTCCCGTTAGAAATGAAAATCAATTAGCAAAATGAAATCGTGACACACTACAAGTAGCTCCTTCACGCCAAATGCCCACCACTTGCCGCACACTTGCTGCACATACCAACCAGTTAGGCGCCGTATAAATTTTTATTTTCAGATTTCGCGCAGCAAAATGACGCCCTATTTGAGTTTGCTTTCCCATTTAACAAATAATTAGCCGAAAAAATTGTGGCGCGGAATAAAAATGAAAGTTCTGTTAACGATGCTAATAGTAAGAGCCACCATCGCATCGTCCGCTGGAGGGAATATCAAGCGGAAAAAAGGCAAGTACCGACAGAGGGAATGTTCATTAGCGAATTTTCAGCATTGTTAACAACGCAAGAGTGCGGAGTGTGGGTGGATGCGATGGTTGAGAGACTAATAACTATAACTACGCCACCAAAACTACCATTAAGCGCGAAAACATGTGCTAGAAGCGCAAATGTAAAATGTAAAAAACGATAAATACAGTTACATTAAGTAGAGTTGAAATAGCGTGAAGAGAGAAGCAGCCGCATAAGCTAACAAGGGCGTAGTCTATCTATGTATGCATCTTCTTCTCCGCCGCTAACTCTTCACACAAGAGCGCCCCACTCTACAGCTTTTCTACACCCAAAACTGTAGAACCATTAACATTATAGCTGTATGTACGCATGTGTGTGTGTACGTAGTTGTTACATTAATGATAATCACCACTTACTTCTGTTGTAGCTGTACGATTGCTGTTATTGTTGTTGCGAGTGGAAGAGTTGTTTTCGGGTTCGTCTTGTTGTCATAGCGCTCATATACATGTCGGGTAAAACTTTTCCTCTTTTTTGCCCGCTTTTCCGCATTTTCCCACTCTTTAATTTCACTTTTTTGTTTTTGTGCCCGAATGCCATGGCAATTTTTACTCTCTCCATAACTTATTGCCGTTCACATTTTTTTAGTCACATTTCCACTTTACTTTCATTATTTTACTCATATTTTTCGGTCTTTACGCGCCACTTCACGTTGCTTCTAAAATTTTGTTTGCTTTTAATGTTCTGCTTCAATTTTTGTGCTTAAAATATAGTTTTCATTATATGCTTAGTAGCTGCATAATTATGCAGTTGCTGTGGTTTTCATCCTATGACTTTAGACTCAACTCAACTCAACAATACTTTGTTCCTAGAGAGCGAAAAAACAAATTCAACATAGTATAACGTGGCATAGCATGGAGAGACAGATAACTATTTTGGCAGAAATTTACAACAAAAAACGAGTTGATCGAAGGATGTTAGAGTACCAGGTTAGCTCGTTAGGTATGGTAAAAAAAAATTTGGAGTGTAAATTTGGCCTGTTGTTGTTGATTTTTATCACTACCACAAGCTAAATTTTGTGAAACACATCTCAAGTGACATCAGCACATCTCTCAAATTCGCTCACAGCCGAATAACGGTCTGCTATGTAGAACACATTTAGAAATCTTTTTGGAGTTGATCCTTTGCTTACCAGTAGAGGTGCGCGTTAAGCTTAGCAAATATGAAAAACTTGATTTTGAAAAGTTGTTGTTTTGAGTTGTGCCATTTTTTTCCATATTTTCCATATATTTTTAATAAAAATATAGTTCATACTACAACAAAACTCAGTCCACGACCATACAACGCTGAAAACAGCGGTTCTCATCCGAACAGCGAAATTAAGCAGCGTCGGGCGCTGTTAGTACTTGGATGGGGGACCGCATGGGAATATCGCGTGTTGTTAGATTCTGGGTGAATCACCACTTCAATCGACAACAAAAAGGTTTTAAACTTTGTACAAAATTGACATATCGATATCCACTTGTGGAAGTGCATAGGTCAGGCAGACTGCGAGGCAGCCGAGCGATTCGATGTCAAGTGATCCAACTAAGTCTAAGACCGGCGATAGTACACTGGCTGTACATCACCCTAATTAGACCCATTATTACATACGCCTCTGAATGTGTGTATGGTGGAAAGCCACAATGGTTAATTCCGGAGTAAAACCGCTAAACAGGCTACAGAGAAGTGTGTGCTTAATGCCATTCTGAGCTTGCAACCTCTAGATTTTCAAATTAGAAAGGAAGCGATAAAGGCGGCGTATAGGTTCAAGTTAAACGGAGCCTGGGGAAATGAAGTAAGCACTGGGCACTGTCAGAGCGGTGCACACTGTTCTCGATGCCAGTGGACAATCGGGTGCCTGTCGTTAGCTTCGGTAGGAAGTATGATGTTTTGATCCCAGATAGAGATCAATGGTTAAGTCCAGAGAACCTATTAACGGGATATCAGCACACTTTCTACACCGACGGATCCAAAACCAGTGATGGGAGCGGACCTGGATGGTACTTAGACGAAGACACTAAGTACACCTATGCCACAGGACAGATGGCCACGGTATTCTTTACGGAATCTTGAATGTGGCGTACTGGCTAATTGAGAAAAAGTGGCGGGGTCACATTATTGGAATTTGTAGTGACACTCAAGCTGCACTGAAAGCCCTTGCTAACCCACGCTGATCTTCGAAGTTAGTCGGTGAATATAAGACAAAACTGAACAGTGTTGCAAAACACAACAAAGTCAGTCTTATTTGGATGCCTGGACATTGCAGGGTATTACAGGGAACGAGTTAGTTGATAAATTGGCTAATGAAGGCTCTGCAAGTATGCCACTAGGTCCTGAACCCTTTCCCGGTGTCAATTCTGCATCGATTCAACTATGGATTGAGGACTTCATGAGGTTTACCCATGGAGGACGTTGGTCTGGGTTGAACTCGTGCAGAGTAGCCAAGTGCTTTGTGAAAGAATCAAACAGAAAAACAGCGACCTTTCTCCAAAAACTCTGCAGAAAGGACCTAAGATCTAAGAGATTTGTGGAAGAGTGACCTCAAACTAATTTTTCCGTCTTACCACTCACTTTTTATCTTTCATATCTCTATTCTTTCTACTGAAATCTATCCGGGTGTAGTACAATGGTCTCCTGACTGAGTGCTTGGACTTGTCTAACCCCCCACAAATCTAATATAATCTAATCTGATCCAACTATTTTGGACATTGTCGTTGATTTTTTTGAGAATTAGCTGGACGCCGAAACGAAAAAATTTAAGAAAAGTTTTAATTTTAATAATAACCCAAGCCTACAAAACAAATTCCGAGAAATTTCTCACGCAAAAAGTAAAGCGAAAACAATTTTTTTTTAATTTCATAATTTTATTAATAACCAAAAACTATAAAAAAAAAAATTTCCAAATATTTTTTACACAAAAATTAAAAAAAAAGAATATATTAAAAATAATTTTAAAAACACATTTTCCTAAAAAATAAAAAAAAATATATTTAAAAAAGTTTATATTTTCCTAAAAACTAAAAGCACAAATTTCTGAAATGTTAAAAACAACCGAAAGGAAAAAATTAAGTTTTAATAATAACCCAAACCTACAAAACAACATAAAACATTTTTTTGTAATAATTTTATTAATAACCAAAAGCTATAAAAAAATTCCCGGGAAAAATTAAGTTTTAATAATAACCCAAACCTACAAAACAACATAAAACATTTTTTTTTAATAATTTTATTAATAACCAAAAGCTATAAAAATATATATTTTCCTAAAAACTTATAGCAAAAAATTCTAAAAATGTTAAAAGCAACCAAAAATATTTCACTTTAAAAAAATGTCAACGGCACCGAACCGACAAAATTTAAAAAAAAAATTTAGATTTAACAAGAACCCAAACCTACACAAAAACCAAAACCCAAAAGTTACTCGCACAAAAATTAAAAAAAAAAACCATTTTTTTTTAAGGTAGGTAATCATTTTATTAATAACCATAAACTATAAAAAAATTCCCAAAAACTTTTCACACAAAAATTAAAAACAAAAACTAAATAAAAAATAGTTTTCAAGGCACATTTTCCTAAAAAATAAGAAAACAATATTCTTAAAAGTTTATATTTTCCTAAAAACTTAAAGCAAAAAATTCCGATATCTTAAAACAACCGAAAATATTTCACTTTAAAAAAGTCTATATGTACAAAAATTTTCAACGACATTTAAATTTAATTTTAATAATAACCCAAACCTACAAAAAAAATCCCAAAAATTACTCACACAAAAATTAAAAAAACAAAAAAAAAATGTTTAATGTAAAGCTACAAAAACAAATTTCTAAATATTTTTCACACAAAATAAATAAAAAATATTTTAAAAAGCACATTTTCTTAAAAAATTATAAAACAATATTTATAAAAGTTTATATTTTCTTAAAAAATTAAAACAACAAAAAAATCTGAAAATCTTAAAAAGAACCGAAAATATTTCAATTTAAAAAACTCTATATGCACAAAAATTTTCAAAGTTGAATAAATCAAAATTATTGCAGAAAAAAATTTAAAAATTTGTGTAGTTTACTTTCTTCTTTCACCCCACAACTACAAATAAAGAAATTTGCCGAAAATTTCCGATAATACAGAATAGAAAATACTTGGATCCTTTGGCATGAAATCGCTCAGCTACCAAGTTGGAGTATGAACGAGATTCGACTTCTGAAATCTATGCTAGAAACCTCAATAGGCAGTAAAGTACATTTAACAAAGTTAGCAACAAGTACCGCCGCTCTTCCGCTCTTTGACTTATTGTACCAAAAGCATAATTTCTTGCAGGCCTAACTTACGAAACCATATTATCAAGTACTGCTTATCTACGCGAACTTTGTTTTTACTAAATCTCCAACAAAGTACATAAAAAATTTAGAATCTTATGGAAAATCAAAAAAAAAAAACATGCACGCGTAAAGGATTTTCTCGATGTTTTCTAAACGCAACTTTATGCAAATTATGTATGTGGGAACACACAAACAAATTTGCATACACATAAATTGCCCGCCTACGTACTCTGCGTTTGTGTGCGAATTTGCATACGTCGCTTCATTTGCCTTCAAACTTAGGCCAATGCTCGATAACAAAAACAGAGTGTCATAAGGCACATTGCATTAAAACGCAGAAAAACAACAAGAAAGAAAACAAAAAACCACTTCTGCGGAGATGCAAAATCTCAAAGTTACGGATGGCAAGACGATGAGCTGCCGTTGAAATCATAAACTGCGAAATATTTTTCATACGCCAAAGCGTTTTCCGGGAATTTATTTTGACGCATTTAAAAGTATTTGCATTAAAATAAAATAAGCAAAGTATTATTATTTTTTTGTTTTTGTTTTTATATCAAATGCGTAGAGGAGCGCCCATACTTTGTTATTTTTTGGTTTATCAGTGGCGCACACTTTGCCAAATGCAAATGAATTTCGGGCTTCATATTCGTCAACTTGGCTGATTGGCTGTTTGGTGAAAAAATGCATCGTTTTAGCGATACTCACCGAACGCCACAGCGAAAAAAGAACTCTTAACAGAAAACGCCATGCCCAATGGAATTCATATTTGCAAAGAATTCTTTTTGCTAATTTGTCCAATTATTTATGCCGCTGATACTTACCTGAAATGAGAAGAGAAGAAGAAAAGTGAATTAATTTCCTGGTCTGAGTCAATTGTCTTTGCGGTGTATTCGTATACGTTTTATGATTAAAAAGCGTAAAATAATTTTTGTTTTTTTGTTTTTTTGAGTATAAAAGCATAAAATTGTTCCGAAAAGTTAATTTCGCGCATAAATTGCAAGGAGAAATGGCTCTTAGTTGGCGATAAATATTACACAAACCGAACACTTTGCAGTGAGTCAAAAGTTGTGAGTATGTGTGTGTGTATGTATGCAGGTATATATGTCAATATATGTATTCATATTTTATTTTTTAGCTCCTGGTAACAATTACGTGTATTTAAGGCCGCCGCACCAAGAACTGAAGGTGTAACTTTTGTCACTGCGGGTCTTCTTCGGCGCTTGGGACAATAGATTCAGAATGATTTGTTTCACTTACCCATTGTTTTTATCATCCTTTTCACATCCATCACAAAAGCTTATAGATTCGCTTTTAATTAAATAATTGTTCTAGTTGGCTATTTTGGTACTAATACAAAGTGGCTTTTGAGTGGCGCAGTAGCAAGGAAAATTACTGTTCACACCAAATGGTAGCCGCCTTAGGTATACAGCGGCGAGTATAACTGAATGAGTGATGATTTTTTTTGAATATTTAATATATAAAAGCTTTTTCGAGTTAACTTTTTTCAGTTTACTCAAAACCATATAAATCAGACTTTCAAACTTTTTACAAAATTTAGAAAAAGGCATCAAATTTTCTTCTAAATTTTGCAGTTCTAATTTGGATTTTTAGAAAAATTTCGAGTACTTAGTATTGAAATATTTTATGTTCACAACCCATTGGAACTTTTAAGCTACAAAAGAATCGCGTTGATTTCAATTTTAATTTTTGGTGACGACTCTTGCGGACAGTTTAACCAATTGGAAACAATGTGCAACACCGCCAGAACGAAAAATTATGAAAACTCACCGAGAATTTTTAGCTACTACAAAATGAGTTTTTATTGTATAGGTTAAATGGTTGGAGTACCAGTCTGACACTCCCCAAGTAGCACTAAAGCGCCGTTTTGATACCATTTTGAGAGCTCCAACTGGTAGAGATCTACAGCCAACCAGAGCAGTTGATATAAAGTAGAAAATTGATGGGATTTAGGTTGGCGCACTGCCCCAGGCCGTCGAAGAAAGGAACACACAGTGACTTTAATCCTCCAGCTGCCAAACCCGGACATTTACAGAGAAAGTGCTCAACAGTCTCCTTCTCTGAAAGGCCCACACAGCCACTGTAAGGGGGTAAATGATAATCCTTGCTTTTCTGCGTGTGTGCCGATCGTCTAATGACTGGTAAACACAGGTAAGAGTTTGGAAATTGAACAGCGAGGAGTCCAAAGGACTTTCTGAGTCCTCCATAGATTGCACTGGGGCCAAAGGGTTTTCGAAATAGCACATGAAGAAATGGAGCTCCATATTTTCTGCGCTTTCCTGAGAAATAGTTTGTGCAGTTCTCCCTTAACAACTGTCAGGCGGATGCCGATGACCGGGCAGGAGGTCTCTAAGGCCAATTCAGTACCCAATATAAATCTGGTAGAACGTTTGAAACTTAGATTGTGATGGGATTTGTTATAGAAAGAACTATAGTTTTATAAAAAAAAAACAAAAGTTGCCTACGGACCTACGGTTGCGAACTATGGACGTTAAAAACTACTGACGTTAATCAGCTGGTATTGGTGTTTGAAAGAAAAATATTGCGAAAAATATATGGACCCGTAAGACTGCAAGACGCTACCTATCGAATTAGATATAATCACGAGCTGGAGTTATTAGCAAAAAACGAAGTTGTGATAAGATTCGTAAAATCTCAGAGGATAAGATGCCTCGGGCACGTGTTTAGGGGGTAGTATGGTATTTTTTTTTTCATTTTTTTGTTTTTTTTTTAAAATTATTCTATAACATCTTAAGATTATTGTGTGAAAGTTTGAAGTGCATTAGAGTAAAATTGACAAAGACACAAAGGATTAAGTATCTACCTCTCCAACCGGATTTCACGCTGCCGAAAATCTTTAAACGCGTTTTTCTCACACTTGCCTTTTTTACGGTCGGTGTCCACTGTAGATTCATATCTACTGCACCGATTCTTTTCAAATTTGGTTTTTTTGTTTCTTTACTTTATTCACGAGGTAATGACGTCGAGTTTTTTTTTTTTTATTTTGTCATATTTTAAAACAACAAAGTTTTCAAGTTTTTTTTATGAAAAATCGGTGTTTTGACTTCAAAGCGCTTTAAAAAATTAAAAAAAAAAAAATTCGACGTTGTTACCTGCGAAACTTTATTAGCTGATGAAATCAATTTGGTTTTTTTATTTTAGTTGATCCAGTAATGAGTTCTGAGGGACACCGCAATAAAACTTTTTTATGAGACGTCCGCGAAGATTCGCTGCCACCAACTCATTTCTTCATAAAAATCAATGAAAATTTCACACAATATTCTTTAAATATGACTTTATAATGAAGTAATTTTAAAATTTTGAATAAATCAACTGTGTCGACAAAAAAAATTTCGAAAAATATGCTTGTTTTACACCGAATTAACCATACTACCCCCTTTAGAATGCCCAAGGAGAGTACAACTCTGTTACGTCCTGTTGGATGCCGAAGAAGAGAATGTCTCAGAAAGAGATGACACGAAGACGTGGAAGTTGCCTTTGAAGAGCTAAACGTGCGGCGGTGGAAGGAAGTAGTCTTAGATAGAGACAGATGACGCAAGGTTGTGAATCAAGCGATGGTTCACCAAGGACTGTGCTAATAAGAAGAAAAAGAAGTTTCATCACAGATTTAGTTGGAAACGATATTTGCATGCACGATATGAGTGCATTTGAGATAGTGCGACCGTATTTATGTGCCTCAGTGGGGTCGAAGCTGTGAAACAATAATGCAATAATCATAAAAGCACGGGACTTTTCAGCTCATGTACTAACAAAAATATTTAACAAACTCTTTTTGGTGTTTGTCTAAGGAAAAATACAAAATGCATTATACATGTAGGGTGTTTTTTCAGTTGCATGAGAACTATTGAACTATGGTTTTCCAGCGGAGAATAGCAAACTGTGTTGACATTCTTGTTCAGTAAGGTTTGGTAAGTTATCGTGAATCGTTTCACGCCAGAGCAACGCTTCCAAGTCGTGGAAATTTACTTAAGGGGTTGCGGTTGCCTAGAGCTCGAAAATGTAGGGTATTTTCAGGATTTTTTTTTTGTTTTTTCAAAAAAAACAAAAAAGGAGAAATGATATCTAAATTTTTTTGGTGTTTTAGTTAACTTGTTTTACATACAAAAATGAAATTGTTTTTTTTTTTTAATATTTAAAAAAAATGCGCTGAAGTTGACCCTGAAAATTAGGCCTGGACGGTGTTGTATATTTTTGCTCTTCTATATATTTATCTGAAACACAAAAACCTAAAAAATTATTGATCTTTAGGATCGTAGCTATGTCCCGCTACTACGCTACTAGAGTAAAAAACAAAAAAATATTTTACAAAATGCCGCGTTTTTGAATTTGACACTCTAAAAATCGAGTTTTTTTCTGTTTTTTAATCAAAAGACTACGAAATAATTGAAATATTAGTATGATTCTAGTATAGGCGATAGCCATTGATGTTGTGAACAACAAAAAAAATTTTCAGACGATTCGGTTGAATAGTTTTTTTTGACAACACCAGGCCGAAAAAAGTCGTTCCAAGATAAATGAGTTTCAATTTTGAGGTACAGAAGCGCGCGGGCCGCTCTCTACATAGTTAATGAGCTGTAGAAGCTATAATATTGGAAACTTCCGCATGAAAATTTCACAGTATACTCTTAAGATACTATACTTTCGAACTTGAAAAAACAAAAAATCTATTTTTTTAAATTTCTAGACCACCGAGTCCCCTAAAAACCAAAAACATCAGTTCGCGAAGTGTTGAAGAAGACGCCGAAATTCGATTCGATACTTGTAAAATTTTGCATAATGCTTTGCTTCTTCTTCTTCTTGTTTAGCGCTACAACCGCTTAAGGGGTTACATGGGTTTCGTGGGTTCAAAAAATCGATTTTTTTTTTTGGCTTATTAATTTCTACAACAACTCAAGAATATTATCCTAAATTTTCAAGTCGATCCGAAAAATAGTTTCGGAGATACAGTCTTTGGAAGGTGTGCGCTCTAAGCCGCTTATATTGTTACTGAAAACTTTAAACGCGTTTTTCTCGGAATCGTGTTTTCAAAGTCGATTGTTAATGTTCGCGACAAAATAACAAAATGTAAAGCAAATTTGACCGAAATTTTAATTTTTTTGGAAAAATATCTGCCAAAATTTCAATTTTAACTTTTTTACCCGACGAAACCCATATAACCCCTTAAGCGATTTTAGCCGAGTTTAACAAAGCGCGCTTGTCGTTTCTCTCTCGTGCTAATCGACGCCAGTTGGACACACCAAATGAAGCCAAGTCCTTCTCAACCTGATCTTTTCAACGCAGAGGAGGTCTTCCTCTTCCTCTCTTACCACCAGCTGGTACCGCATCCAATACTTTCAGAGCCACGGGGTTTGTATCCATTCGGACGACATGACTCACCCAACGAAGCTGCTGTTTCTTTATGCGCTGCGCTATGCCTATGTCGTCGTAAAGCTCATACAGCTCATTGTTCCATCGCCTGCGATATTCGCCGTTGCCAACGTGCAAAGGTCCAAAAATCTTCCATAGAATCTTTCCCTCGAACACTCCAAGGGACGCCCGATCGGATATTGTCATCGCTGAAGCTTCTGTGCCGTTCATTATAACGGGCATGATGAGAGGCTTATGAAATTATCTACCAGATTGTAATAAAAAAACATTGATTCGAACAACATTTCTGTTTATTATCGTTTTAAGTTCTCAAACTCTTAAAAAAGCACCCGATATTAAGATTACAAAATAAATGTTCGAACTAAAAGCAAATCCATAAATCAAAAGTAATTGCCTCAATTCTGCCCTCTCAAAAAATAATATAGCAAGGAAATGTATAAAGAAAAAAAATTCATTAAAAATAGTAAATTAATCCATACAAAAGACCAGCAACTTGGAAGGCATCAGGTTGGAGCAAATATGAAAAGTTTCAAGCAACACGAGGCTTGTGTGCGAGGCGTGGCATAGTCACAAAGTGCCACATCAAAAACACTTAAATCATCTGAATTTGACTTGGATTAATATTTATGGCAAAAGGCCGGCAAACAGCCAACAACTAATAAATAAGTAAGTAAATACTAAGTAGAATGAATGTTGCAAGTGGTGCAAGTGGAGGCTGGAGCAGCACAATCAAATGCCGAGATAACGCCCCATAAATGTAACTAATTCATAATTTATATTTAGCAAACACAAACACACACACGCACACATTCAGACATAATGGCCAAATACTATAAATGTGATTGGACAGAGGCAAGGGAATGAATTCAGTTGGGGATGTTGAATAATAGCAATGATTTGTGGATACAAAAAGGAGCACGAAGGTATGACAAAGAAGAGTTGCAGCAGTGGCATCGCCCTTTATGAATGAGACAGATTTTCTTTTTATAGTTCACAGCTTCTTTTTCTAGATTTTCTCTATTCGGTTGAACAAAGTACCACCAAAGGCATTGTCGACGACGCGCCAGACAAAAGGAACGCGAAGAATCAAAAGCAAAGAAAAGCGAAACATTTTCATGAAAAGAATTTCAAATGCCATACATAAAAAGAGCAGAGCGCCAAACTGGAAAGCAAACGATTGCAGAATAAAATGAATAACGGATTATGAGTTGTGAAAATGCGACTGATTTGTAATGAAATGGAGTGCTGGATGTGCTGTTTTCTATTTTGAATGAGCCTTGATTGTGCTGGAAACTGAAGTGCTTCTTCAATAGCGCAGAAGTTGGCGCATTTTGGAAGTGAAAGCAAATTATAGACCAGTTGAGAATTACATATGAAATGCAGCATATGACAGCACACTTGTAATAGAACTTTGTACAACACTAAAGTTGTGAGCGGTACTAGTTTTGGAGATAGAGTGTGATTATAAAAAAAAATAAAAAAAAAAAATAAAAAAACAAAGAAAAACAAAAAAACAAAGAAAAACAAAAAAAAAAATGCATTAATAGAAAAAAAAATATTAATCAATAATAATAAAAAACAAAAAAAAAAAAATAATAAAAAACAAAAAAAAAATACATTAATAGAAAAAAAAAATTAATTAATAAAAAAAAAAGTAAGTAAAAGTAAGTAAAAAGAAAGTAACGCCGAATTTTTTTTCATTCTATGAGATACCGACAGTTTTTACAGAGGTTTCAAAAATGGGACGTGGTACAAAATCCGGTGTCTTCTCCCTGCAACATTGACAGTTGGTTCTAAGTTACCGGAACGACCCGGATTTATATCCGGCCAAGGACTGTCACTTCAGCAGCATTCCCCATATATGTACGGGGAATGATTAAGCTGCTACAACAACAACAGCAGCAACGCTGATTTAAAGCAGCTCGTAAACACCCAGCCCACTGCAATGTTCTTTCATTCCAAGACCTACGCAATTTCCGTGGTGGTAAAACTGGCAAGCACAAAAGACGTCGCTCCACTTGCGACGGTAAAGATTAACTCGAAATGTGCTCATGAAATAAAAAAAACTTCTGTGATCTCTTAAAGTGCATAGCGTCAACTTGTATTGGCTCCCGGGGCCAGGTAACTCCTGAATGTCATACAAAAATATATTTTGTGTTTTTGGTCATGGAAGACGCAGCAGACACGAAACCGAGGCAATTGGAAGTATATCTACAGCAGGGCAAGACCCGGTTCTTTAAGATCGATGAATGAGGAAACAAATCATTTGCTAATATACAGTTTTTATATATGCGTAACTTAATTTATAATTTATTGCCTCAAAGTAGCGAGATATGAATCGGAGAAAATGAACAATTTGTTTATTAAATCCACATTGGTCGGCGTTCTGCTGTATTTACGAGTATAAAATTCTCAAAACTTTTTCAAATTCTTATTTCGTGACTCTTGCGCTTCGTCAAGATTTATACTGGGGCTACTCCGAAATATTCAACCACAGCAGCTCCATGGTACAGCATTTGTGTACTGAGGCAGGCACGTAAAACCAGTGATATAATTGAATGTAGAGTGCCCACGTCTGGCTTGTAAAAGTCTTAAATTTTAAATGTCATCAATTTGTCAACTACATGGATAGTGAATTCGAACTCAGTAATCCCACAAAAAATATATACATTTTTGTTAAATTCTTCTAATGAATATTCTATGTTCGACCTTGAACTGACCTTCAATTTGACCCTGCACGGAGAAATGGATAACAAATTCGGACTCAGCAGCCCCAAAAACGTATATGCCAATTTTTTTTAATTTCTCCGGTGAATATTCTATGTTTGACCTTGAACTGACCTTCAATTCCATCCCGCACGGAGAAATAGATAACGAATTCGGATTCACCAGCCCCAAAAACGTATATATCAGTTTTTTTGAAATTTTTCCGGTGAATATTTTATGTTTGACCTTCAACTGACCTTCAATTTGACCCCGCACGGAGAAATAGATAATAAATTCGGATTTAGTAGCCCCAAAAACGTATTTTTTTGAAATTTTTCCGGTGAGTATTCTATGTTTGACTTTGAATTGACCCCACACGGAGAAATGTATAACAAATTCGGATTCGGCAGCCTGAATATTCTATATTTGACCTTGAATTGAACTTTAGAAATGGAGAATAAATTCGGGTTCACCAGCCCCAAAAATATATATATAAATTTTTTTGAAAATTTTCCGGTGAATATTCTATTTTTGATCTTGAACTGACCTTCAATTTGACCTCGCACGGAGGAATGGATAATAAATTCGGACTCAGCAGCCTCAAAAACTTTTAAATCAATTTTTTTTTGAAAAATTTCCGGTGAGTATTCTATGTTTGACTTTGAATTGACCTTTAACCTGAGCCCGCACGGAGAAATGGATGATAAATTCGGATTCAGCAGCCCCAAAAACGTATAAATCAATTTTTTTGAAATTTTTCCGCTAAATATTCTATGTTTGACCTTGAACCGACCTTTCATTTGACTCCGCAAGAACAAACAACGGATAATGAATTCGGACTCAGCAGCTCCAAAAATAAATGCCTATATAAATTTTTTTGTTTTAATTTTCCTCTGAATAGTCTGTGTTTGACCTTGATTTGACCTTCAATTTGACCGCGCAAGGACAAACTGACACTGAATTCGAACTCAGCAACTTCCAAAACGAGTATACCAATTTTCCGGTGAGTATTTTAGGTTTTGTCTTTGGAAAAAAAAAAAGTTTTTAAGTTTTTAGATAGTTAAGGGATGATTTCGCCTCTTAAGGGGGCTGGAAATTGCGTACTTACGCGATGTAGGTATTACCGTTGATTAGAACTACAACAAAAAAAATCCCGAACCGAATTTGAATACATACAATTTTTTACTTTTAAAGTTTTTCTGTATTTTTCATAAAGATACCCTTATTCAAGGGTGGGTTTTGATATAATAAAAAAAAAAATAATTCGGGCCTAGACAATCTCTTCCAAAATCATTTACGTTTGTCAAAAAATCCCCACTGTGCGCCGTCAACAAATAAAATCTATTAAAAGTCAATCCGAATTTTGAGAAACTATAAACTTGTTCAATATTGGACTAAAATAGTATGAACTATACATTTGCATACCCAGAATATTTCTAAATTTTTTGACTAAAGAAATTAACAATTTTATGATTTTTTTTTCGAAATTCCACATAACTTGGGAAACTTGGAGTTGTATGGTTTTTGTTGTAGCAAATATAACACTTACTTTTAAATATAAAAAATAAGTGAACAGTTAAAACAATGCAAAATAACACTGGGCTATGATTGTGACCACCTCTGTATAAACTTTGGTGCAAACCGATGAAACTCCACGACACTCCTTCATTTGCCGCCAACGAACTCGGTGTGTGGCACGCATGATTGCGCAACTTAAATGCAATGTTTTTCTCAAAATGCGCCACTCAACTGAGCAATCGTTGCATCGTGCGAATTTGCGTCGCCCGTTTAATGTATTTCATGAATTGCCAATGTGTGCAAAATTATGCCAACGCATCCCCACTTTTTTCGACACATATCCTTCCTGCCAGTCGGAGAGGCTTACAACAGACAATGCGTTTGCGTATGTCGAAAACAATAATAACCCCAACAACAATGACAAAAAACGGACAATTTCACATAGTGAACAATAAATTATTTTACACTTTTCCGTTTCTACAAAGGGGAGAGGGTCCTGCAGTGATGACGCGAATGCCCTGCGTACGCCATGGTAGGGATCAACCATGCATGCCACATGCACGGCAACATCAGCAACAATTCTCGCTGTCATTCCTTCGGTAAATTGGCAAATGAAATTGAACGTCATCGTAGTCAGAGCCAGCAAGTTGTGCCTGCATACCTACAGTGACTCAAACAATTTGTACAAGTGCGCGTTTAGCTGCGATTTGGGAATACTTTGTGAGTACTGTTATGTTATGAATTCCACTTAAATTGATTTAGAGTTAATGGAGAAGCAGTTTGAGTGTATTTTTTTCTTTTAATTAGTGCTAAGAAATGGAACAATCAGCACAGAAAGGAATTCCTAAGCACATTCAAAATCTCATTACCAATTGTGGGCATGAAGAAAAAGTAGGACAAAATGTTTGGTATACTAAAAAGAGATTCTCTGTGAAGCATGAAGATAGTTTAGTAGTGTTGTGCGCGAATGCTAGATTACAAGATTTGGCCATCTGAAGCACATTTGTGCAAGTAACTTTGACTGCTACGTCATGGGAGACTTGACAGCGTAATTGTATCCGCTCATTTCACATGTTTTCTTACGCTTTTCCAACCAGTCGCCGTGCAAATGGCACCAAAGTAAAACAACGCCAGTTTTTGCCGGTCTTAGTTTTGAACAAAACACTGCCATACTCATATCCCTTATTACGTCAGCAAATCAGCTGATGCCATCAAATTCGCTGAGTGTAAATTAATGGTTTGATATTGGCCTCTACTTTGCCTTTTGTACATCGAGAGTGTTGGGTGAAATGGCTGCATCAGTTGCCGGTAAGTTAGATGTCCGTTAAGGACACTACTAAATATACATTAACTAAGTATTTTGAAAAACACTTTGGCTCCTGAGTTGCAAAATACAATTTATTTTCATTTTTTTTTTTTTTTTCAAGACAAAGATTTCAAACATGTAGCCTTTGTGGTGAGAGATTGGCTGCGTAAAGAGAAGCAGGCAACAGCTACAAAGTATAAATCTTAACTCCATGAAGTATTTAAGGGTATTTGTAGCGAACAGATTAAGAGAGCGGCATATGTCTAGTAAAGGCGGCATATCAAGTGAATTAATCGTTAGCTGCCGATAGAATTGAAAAGCTGACAATTTCTATGGAAACAGGCGAGTGATCAAATAAGAGATATCGGATTTTAAGCTGAAATAAAATAACGAAAATTCAAATTGATTGGGCAATCTTTATTATTTTTGTGCAGAACCATTCATGACATTTATTTTTTAAAGATAATCCCTTTGAAATGTTGGCCGCTACTGCGCCGTAATTCGGTCATCCGTAAACACCAATTTTGAATGACTCGCTGGAGGACTGCGGTCGGTATCTCGTGAATAACTTTAGTAACATTGGCTTTGAATGCGTCAATCGAAGCTGGTGTAACCACAAAGCATTTAGACTTTAGATAGTCTCACAAATAAAAGTTCAAAGATGTGATATCTCACGATTTTGGTGGCCAATCCAGAGATGCGAGACGTGCGATAAATTGCTCACCGAAAGGACGGCGCAGCAAATTCATTGTTTCATGGACTGTATGGCAAGTAGCGACGTCTTGTTGGAACCAAATGTAGAGACCACCGGCTTTAATTTCCGGCATCAGAAAGTCGTTTATCCTGACGCGATAGCTCCTGCCATTCACTGGTACATTGGCGCCAGCTTCGTCTTTGAAGAAATACGGGCCGATGATTGCTCCAGTCCATAGTCCCCATCAAACGGGTGTTTTCAATGGATGTAATGGCTGTTCGTGAATGGCTTCAGGTTGCTCTTCTGCCGAAATATGCAAATTTTGCGTACTGACATAGTGCTTAAACCGAAAATGGGCTTCATCGCTAAACAGCATAAAGTGGCCTGAGCGCGCGATGAAGACTTTTTACAGAGCGTCGATTTTCGTAATATAATTTTTTTGAACCTTGTTGAGGTGTTAGCCTTTCCATGATCAAATGCTAATGAATATTGAAAAAAAAATTGTGCATTTAGTTAGAGAGTAGTCACGCGTGATCTCTCTTTTCTTCTTCTTCGGGAAAAATTACTTCCAATTTTATCACTCTTCATAGGCGTAAAGTTTCCATCTGTGTATTCAATTTTAAAAAATTCAGTTCGATCGAAATTTCAAGCTCGTTGGTCAGGATTCGTAGAAAAATTCTGGGTATGCAATTTTGTAACCAATCCAATTTTACTACTTTAATGCTAGTTCAAAGTGGCTCAAAATTCGCGTTGCTTTTTCATCATTTTTTTTGTTAACGCTGTTGTGAATTATTTGCCACATAACGAACCCTTGATTTTTCTTTTTACTTCATTTGCATACTTATCAAACCGCACTCGTACGCACAACAATACAACTAGGTATGCACGCAGATGCCGCAGTATGCACGCGTGTGTATTTGCAACATCAGCGGAAAAATCAGGCCGCATTCTGTCGCCTGTGGCCCGCCTCTCTGCTGCACTGATTGTGAATTATCGTGGCGCTTTGTCTTTCGCGTGCAGGCGACAAGAAGAAATGTTGTAGCAACGTCGCATATTACATGTTGCGAGTTCTCGCTACACAGTCCCCTCCATCGACTGGCCCCCACTGCTGACAATGTGGAATGCAATGTTACATTTTAATTAACTGCCGCAATAATTCTTCAAAGAAGCAAAAAAAAAACAATGATTAGCTCCTCGTAAGAAACGGAAAGTGCACTTAAAAAACTAGTAGTTGGCTGTAAACGCCTAAAAGTAGGCAGTTGTGTATATATGCACGCGGGTGTGAGACGATGGAGGGGGAGCAGCAAAATTGTTAGCTAAATTTGCTCAAACAGCATTGCAATTGGCGGTTGGGCCAAGAATGCTGTAAAGTTAGTGGACTGGAAACGAAATCGAGAGGAGCAGCTTTAAACGCCTGCAGGCATGCCACAAAATGAAATACAGTTGCTGCGGCTGATGTTAGCTTAAAAGTTTAGTCAAAGTTTAGCAAGTAAGCTTATTAAGACCACAAAATTCACTTACAAAGATTTAAGACTTCACTGCGTTCTTCCCTCTTTGACTTCTATTTCGAAAAAAGTTTGGCTGCATATTTCAGAAAATTGCGAAATTACTTCGTGCCTCCGCATAGTTAGTTAGCTATATGTATGTAGTGTAGGTAGTGCGCCGTTAAGTATGCAACAATGCATGTTTAAGCAAGTTGGCGCATGTTTTTTATGATTTCACACGCAAACATTCGTCAAAATAAAGATTTCCATTAATCGAAAAAAAGTTTTTTTGTAGTCAAAAAGTTATTAAAACAAAAAAGTGCGCGAATACAAATAGACAAAATTTACAAAAAACGGAGAAGGGTCGACCGGTGTAGGTAAACGCCGGACACAAACGTGGCCACAACGCGCACTACTCCGAGTACAACGCAGGGATTCCAGGACCGCAGCTACGGCACAAATTACCGCAAGGCAATACCAATAAATTCGACGCCGGAATGGATAGCACTTTATAGTAGGCACAAACACTAGCCACGAAACGGAAATAAGCGCCAAAAAGTAAGCACAAAAAAACAAAAACGCCAAAAAAATTGGGACCAAAAAACGCCCTAAACAGTAGGCACCAAGAAAATATAACGCCAAAAAGTAGGCACCAAAAATATATTTCCATATTTCCTATAGGTTTGCACCAACAAACAAGCGCAAAAAAGTAGGCAGTCTTATTTGTCACTAGAAATTAACAACCACAAGGAAAAACTCAAGAAAAACAGGCGAAAGTGTATGTAAGTTATTTATAAGGAATAGGCGCTCTCTCTCGTTTTCCTCTACATTATATCTTCTTTCTCTCTCGCGGAACGAAAATGCCCAAAACGTTGCATGGCCTGGAAATTTTACTCTCCATACTCGCTCGTCCATCGACACCTAAGTAGTTTCACTTCAAAAAAATAAAAAAAAATATATGATTCATTTTGCGCCACTTTACAAAAACAAATGTAGTTCGAAATTTTCGGAGAGTTTCATAAAATGGAAAATGACGTTTTTGGCTACTTTATATTGCTGCTGTCTTTTTTTATTTTTTTTTTCTTGCAAAAGATCGCATTCCACCCAACACGTAAAGGCGAATTGCAACTTCAGGAATAAAATTCAACAAAAAGACTTACGATCGCATCAGTCAAAAAATTCACCGCCACTCGCAAGCTGAAGCTTCTCGTTTTCGAACCGCAGTGACTATTCATGACGAAATTTTGCCCGAATGAGTTTGCAAAAATTGGTGCGTCTTTTAAAAGAGTTCGAGTTGATAGGACATCTTGCTTGTGTACAGAACCGTACATACCCGCAAGAAACAGAAATGCTCAATTACAGTTAGCAAAAGCGCATTTTAATTGGACCTTGGAACAAGGGTAAAAAAAATATAGTGCTTTGGATCGGATGAGAAAGTAAATGCTAGACGCAAGGTCGAGAAATAATAGATATAATGTGTTTTGCGCCACCTTGTACATTGCTGCTAGTCCATGTACATTTACAGAGTCAAGTCAAGATTTTAGCCTCGCATCTACCAAACATGGATTGCACCGCCATTCGTATTACTTCAATAAAAGCGCAAATAAGTTGCTGTCAACTTGAACTCTGTGACATTGCGCACTTCATATCAAACGGACTCTAAGGACACCCCACCACCCACAATGCTTCCGCGACGACTCGAGCTTTATGGCTATTTGCGTTGATGTGTTGGTTGTCGGTTGTCGGTTTAGTTTTGCTTTGTGTATGTTATTCATGTCGCACTAATCTGTTGAGCTGCATAATCCATGTATTTATTTGCTCACTTCTCTTTGTCATTCCCATTCCCGTCGTAAAATTATCAGTTTTACAGTGAGAATATATTGCGCCACCTCGTCGCCGTCCAGTTGGGGATGCTGCCTTTGCGGCCGTCATAATCAACACCACACACATACACATACACACATGGATGCTGCAAATGGTGCATAAACACACCTACATACATACGCATCGACATATGATACACATAAAAATATACATACACACACACATTCATCCGCACATGCACTCTTTGATGCCGTTGGGTATTTTTACTTTGCTGCTTTTCATTTCGTATGCTTTGAATTGTGTTTGTGGCATTGGAGGCGGATGGCCGATGGGCGAGGGCGCAAATGTTGTGGTTTTTCATATTGTGTTGATTTTTGTTCTATCGCTGGATAGATGCTGCCCTTAGCACACCCCCGTAGAGCCACCTCTCTTAGCGTATGCCGATGTCGAAAATACTTTTCCATTTTCAATAGCATCGCAAAGTGACTGCTATGGCGACAGCGGAGTTGCCAACAAAGAGGCAACCAAAGAATTTATTACGCGATGATTCATAATTCCCATTCCCATTTCAAGACAGACGCCGCCGCCGCCGCCGCCCCACTCTGTGGTGAGATGACAGCGCTGCTGCCACTGTCTGCGCTGCCAACTAAACAGGCAACCAGCCATCCAGTCAGCCATCCAACGAGCCACTGGAGTCAAATACCGAAACGAAGTGTGTGCGCTGAACTGTTGATGGCTATACCCAAGATGAAGGGGGTGAAAGTTGGTGGCTAGCGTGTCTATCTGTCCGTCTGCCTGTTGGTCTTAACTCGACTTCCTCTTTTGCGAAACGGGCGAAATGAATAAACGCGCGAACATTCAGCGGATTTTGTACTAAAGATTGCACACAAGCAGCTTTAATGTAACCATGTCGGTGGCGACGTTGAATTTACATACACACATACATACATACATACATATGTACGTGTGGAAGATAGCTGCTGATTGCGGGGGAGTTTGTTTACATGGCGACTGAATGCACTTGGCGCAGTTGAAAAGCTACCGGAAAAGCAGACATTCGTTGTTTTCATAATTTAGTTCTATTGGTTTGGCATTATGTCGGTATGTCGGCAACTTTTCGGCGCTCTGGAATTCTATTTATAAAGCAGAATTAAATACGGAATTAGAAATGGCAGTGGTGATCAAAATAAAGGATTGGGAACTTACGTTGTTCAAATATTTGTATGTTTACATCTAGGAAGAGAAAATATTTTATGGAAATTGTTTCCCTTTGATAAGAGCTTTGAAGGGAATTTTAGTGAAAGATGAAGGTAGAATTCGTAACAAAGGTTAGTTAAAGGATTGTGCGACGACCTCACATTTTGACGACCCAGGCATTCACATTTCGTTCTCAATTTGGCTGCGAGACTTGTAAAACACGCAGTGAGCATCAGGTGTCACATACAAGGTGGCGCAAAATTAATCATTAACTTTTGCTTTTGAATAACTTTTTTATTAAATGAGAAAAAAAAGATGATTTTTGTGATGGAAGTCTTTATTTTTACTGTTTTTTGTCATTATTTTTTAATTGGTTGGTTGAACATCCACAAAATGCCAAGGTATTCCACTTTTTTTATTTTTGTAGTGAAACTTCATAGGCGTCGATGAACGAGTGAGAATGGAGAGTAAAATTTCAAGGAAATGCAACGTTTTGCGCATTTTCTTTCCGCGACAGAGAAAAAAGATATAGCGTAGAGGAAAAGGAGAGCGAAACCTTATATATGTATAACTAAGATACACCTTAGGCTATTTTTCCTGAGTTTCTCCTTGTGGTTGCTAATTTCTAGTGAGAAATAACACTGACAACTTTTTGGCGCTTGTTTGTTGGTGCAAACTTATAGAAAATATATTTTTAGTGCCTACTTTTTGGCGTTATATTTCCTTGGTGCCTACTGTTTGAAGCGTTTTTTGGTCCCAATTTTTTTGGCGTTTTTGTTTTTTAGTGCCTACTTATCGGCGCTTATTTCCGTTTCCTAGCTAGTGCTTGTGCGTACTATAAAGTGCTTTCCATTCCGGCGTCGGATTTATTGGTATTGCCTTGCGGTAATTGGTGCCGTTGCTGCGTTCCTGGAATCGCTGCGTTGTGCAGGTGATAAACACTCGGAGTACTGCGCGTTTTTGCCACGGGTTGTGTCCGGCGTTTACCTACAACACTTCTCCGTTTTTTTGTAAATTTTGTCTATTTGTATTCTCTGCAAATGTTGTGAATTTATTTAGATATATATTCCTGCTCTCTCATTTTCTCTCGGGTCTCTCCCTCTTTCTTTGTCTGCCTTGAAAGTTTCACTTCTGTTATGTGTACTACGCAGCTGCCTTTATAGATCTTCCGATAGGGTGAATAATTTTGCGGTGCTTTCTATATCAAACGAGGCGAATAAGCATTTGTGGACTCCCACTAGCCACACAGTATAAAATATTCAGACTACAAGCCGCAGTAGCCACCACATATACTTTACATACCATATACCAGTGTTCAAAATAATAGAACCGCACCGAATGACCAAGTTCGACCGTTTTTGTTCTTGTTTTTTTTTTTTTTTTTTTTGATATTTTACGTGTTCTGTGCGAAGGTATTTTATATGGAATCCTCAACCCCTAGCGAAAAAAAATTGCCAAAAATCAACGAGAATTTTGAACCACTTGAAGCTTAGTATTTCTTATACTAGCATTGAGCGGGCTACAAAACTGCATGCGAAAAATTTTTCTAAAAAATTTTTATTTAAATAGTGGAAAATTTCAATTCTAATATTGTTTTTTTTTTTAATTTGTTAAAGTTTCGTGAGTTATGTGCAAAGTAGGAAACAGTGAGATTTCTGTTTTGTAGAAAGCACAAAAACGAAACTAATAAAATCAAAAATGTATTCAAAACTTGGTAATTCCTCGTGCTCCTATTATTTGGAAACAGTGGCGTGCATTAACATCAGACAAATGACCACCACGACCACGCTTGCAGGACAATATCCTTTTCATGAAATTTTCTATAATCGAATTGCAAAGTGGCTGCCCTATGTCCTCGACAGCCTCACGAATTCCATCTTTGAGGTCTGATATCGACCTTGGGATATTGGCGTAGACCTTCTTTTTCACGTGGTCCCAAAGAAAAAAGTCACAAGACGTTCAATCACAAGATCTTGGTAGCCAATTGTGATTACCTCTTCGAGAGATAACACGGTCCGGAAACTTTTCCCGTAAAAGATCAATGGTTTCGTTGCTTGTGTGGCAGGTAGCGCCGCCTTGTTGAAAATGCACGTAGTCCAGATCAATACCATCCAATTCCGGCAATTCATTCATTCATAACACCTGTTTTTGGAAAACCCGTTAGAAGGTTAGGTTAGGTTATGGTGGTAGTCGGCCCGTATGACCCTCTCTCTTAGACCAGGTGCGATACCACTGTGCGACACGAGAACCTTGTTTATTTACTTTTATGAAACTATTTTGAGGCTTTTATGAAGCGCAGGATTGGTCTAATCCCCGCGCCAGATAGTTCTGTAAGAGAATTGAAAAAGTGTTTACCTAGACAACCTGCTGTGATTTTAGCTAAGGCTGGACAATTGCAAAGGCAGTGCTCGACTGTTTCTTCCTCCTTCTCATCTCTACAGATTCTACAATATTCATGGGAGAATACTCCTAGTCGCAAGGAATGCCTTCCAAATAGACAGTGGCCGGTGACACAAGCCACGACCTTCGAGATATCTTCTCTTGAGAGGCTAAGCAATTCCTTTTTCCTGTCCTTGTTTATTTGCGGCCATAGTAGCCTGGCTGTTACGATGTATCTTCTTCTTTCCATTACCTATTGGCCTCTTGGGTAATGTTGTTTTTTATTATTAATTTACTCGTGGCCAATGGTACTTTTATCACGGAACAGTTGAAGAGCAGTACCTTTTCTGGCTAACTCATCGGCTCTACAGTTTCCCTCAATATCTCTGTGTCCCGGAACCCAAATAAGGCTGACCTTGAATACGACGCGAATTTCATTTAGGGCTGCTCGGCATTCCTGTGCTACCTTTGATCTTAGTATAACCGCATTCATTGAATATAATAACAGATTTTTTTGGATAATTTGTTTACATATATTTTTTTTGTACTTTATTTCTATTTTATTGTTATTAGTTTTTAATTTATTTTTATTTTTTTATTATTGTAATTTTTTTTTAACAAATTGTTCGCATTTTTTTATTTTAAGTACTTTTATTTTTGGTTTATTATTTTTTAACACATTGTTGGTATTTTTTTATTTTATCTTAATTTAATTTTTTATTTTAATTTTTTATTTTAAGAAATTGTTCAAATTTTTTTAATTTTATAATAATTTAATTTTTATCTTATTATAATTATTTTTTTTATTTACCAAATTGTTCTAATGCTTTAATTTAATCTTAATTTAATTTTTATTTTATTATTATTTTTTATTATATTTTATCGTAATTTTAGTTTTGTTTTATTATTTTATAATAATTTTATTTTTATTTTATTACCATTTGTTTTGAAGATATTGTTTTCATTTTATATTTTATAACAATTTTATTATTATTAGTTTTTTATTTAACAAATTGTTCTTATTTTTTGCTTAATCTTAATTTTATTTTTATTTTAATAGTATTTTTTTTACATTTTTTTGTCATTTTATTATTAAAATTTTTTTATTTTATCTTAATTTTCTTTTATTATTATTTTTATTTATTTTTATTATTATTATTTTTATTTATTTTTATTATTATTATTTTTTTTTATTTTGTGTTAATTTTTCTTTTATTTTATTATTATCATTTCTATTTTTTTAATAAATTGTTCTTATGTTTTGGTCCTACACTGTATTACATGTAAGCGCCATCACACCAATTACTGCTTTTTGTTGTTAACATCTCGAATAAAAAACTACAACTTCCACAAAATGCTAACGATGCGTACTTTAATATCCTTGTATCGTACGTAGTTGTTTTTGTGTTATTTACATGCAAAATATTTACATTAATGAGGAAACAAAAATCCCAATTTCCAAAAGTTTGTTCCCCTTTCACACTTTAATTTGATTGTTGCTCTATTTGTATTTGGATTGTAATTGGATTTTGTATTTGCATGTTTGCTTTGCAGAGCTTTCATTATCGCTTATTTGCCTCAATCTTTCTCGTGCCGCCCCCGATCACCACCTGTATTTCCACTTGGAAATGTTAAAAAATTAAAATTTCGTATGCGACAAATTAAATCCGACGTATTTTGGAGCATTTGCGAAAATTCCTATTCATGTTGCGGTGTCACGCAACAAAATCCAACAAAACACAGTCGCGAATGCAACAACAGCATACACACGCAGCAGGTCAACAGTGCAAGTGATTTCGGCATCGGCAATCGAACAACACAGACAGGCCAATAGGCGAGTGTAAAACTACATAGAAGATGGAGTATTTGAACGGTCGGTGTGGAGCAGCCGATCCGAACAGGAGCAAATTGATTTATGTTGGTTTGACGGCATCAACTACGCACTATTTGTTGTTGCTGTTCGAATATTCGGCAGTAGGCTTTGCTTTGTTGGCGTAGTTGTTGTTGTCGCTGACTTTGCTGCTTATTTAATGCATTTGTGTTATTTGTACGCGCAGTTTCTGTCGGTTTTACTCGTATGTATGTATGTATGTATGTATGCTGCGAGTAGCAATAACAACGAAAGCAACGCATAACAGACAATTACAAATAGTGAATTAATTAAAAGTGCAACCAGTATGCTGTCGCCAGCACACGTAGGAATGGGATGGCTATACCGGCTAGCAGGGGAACACAGGTGCAAATGCAACAACATCCATCGTTTGTTCGCTTGAATGGCAGATATACTCGTAAAAGCATTAACACCAACAGCTGCACTTGCACGAACACACAACCGAACGACTAGCGACGACTGTGGGCCGCTACGGCTTTGGGTGAACTAGATGGATACTAGTGCAGCCTAATGGTGCAAGCTAAAAATATTTCAACTGCCGCAAATGACCACGAATATTGCCGTAACAAATTACTGCAATCTCGGGAACTACAGATGTTGTGTGCATATGCATACATGCATGTATGTATGTATGTATGTATATCTACGAGTACATATCTAAATTGTTTGAGCACTTGTGAATTGATTTTGCTGAAATGCTTGACATTTCTTTACGCTACTGTTGAGAGCAAGAGCTATTCGTTAAAACTACATTAAAAAAAAATTTCTGTTAAAATTCATCCAATTTTAAATTGTTTTTAAGGCTCGGAAAATATCAACTCTATTTTATTTTTTATTTTAATTTATTTTTTTTTTAAGCTTAAATAAGAATAGAATTGCTAAATAAACAAAAAGATAACGCAGCGCTAGCAACGGAGGCTCTCAGCTAACTCTAATTGAATATCTTTTTATATTTCAAAATTCCTAATATTCGCAATTCAAGTGCTAAATGTAGGCGAAAAATACTTAGAAGAAGTAAAAGGTACATAAAAAAAAACCCTATTTTATAATTTGTGACATAAAGTCAGCTGTCATACTCGATTTTTTTTTGTAATTCTCGGATGATCCAAAGTCCGAAGTAGTGAAGGAACAACAAGTATTTTGGTACTCCAAGCACAGTGCATAGCAGACATTAGTGCCGACCAATCAGGAGTGATTGATCTAACTTTCGCAATCTGAGAGAAATACCCCTTTTAAGAAAATGCTTTGAATGCTAAATCTGTTAGAGTACTTCTGCATTGCTGTTACAATTGAGATTTACAGCGCTCTGTAAACGGATACATTGAGCTTTCTTGCTTCTCACACTTTATGCGTTTTTTCTCCCACAACAGTCCGTATGTATGATTTTCAAATTCCATAATTAAAATTGCAAATATTTACGTGCATACTTTATACTCGAGTTAATGATAAATCTGTTTTGACGGCGCACTCTTAAAGCCGACAGAGAAACGAAATTAAATTGTCTGCCATCCGTCTTAGCCAATTACGAGAAAATTAGCCTCCAGCCAAGCGGCTATGTGAGATAGACTTGAGCGTCAAAGTACACAGCAAAAACGGTCCGCGAAAGCAACATCAACAAATTTATTACAAATAGAAATTGCCTGAAGGTTTTAATTCATCTATGTCAGCAACAAGTGAGGTTTGGAAGAATGTTTTCTTGCGCAACATTTTGCATAGCAGCTGAAAGGGAAAGTGGAGGCTTGCAACTGGTTGTAACACCTTGTCAAGCTTTACGCTGGAATTTCAATGAAATTTATATTGTAATTTTTCTAACGGTTTTAGGTCATTGCAGATGATGAAAAAGTTAAAAAAATATATTGAAAGAAAAAACTGGATTTTGGGGCAGGAGAAGTGATATCAATCTGTGAAAATCCTAATGTATTTAATACAAAAATTGTACTGCTTGAAAACAGGCGAGTCTAAGATGTATGAAATCGAGAGAGCTCTGGGGGTCCTGGGTGTGGCACGCCCATTTGCCTATATTGAGAAATAAAGTGTGATCGATTCGAAGGGTATCGGATTTTAAATTGAAATAAAATAAAGACAATTCAAATTTATTTTTGTGTAAAACCATTCATGACATTTATATTTTAAAGATAATCCCTTTCAAATGTTGGCCGCAATTGCGCCGAAATTCGGCCACTCGTAAACACCAATTTTGGCTGACTCGCTGGAGCACTTCGGTCGGTATCTCGTGAATAACTTCAGTAATGTTGACTTCCAATGCCTCGATCGAAGCTGGTTTATTCAATCTGAGCACCCGTTATATGTCCGTATATATGTACACGCACAAAGCCAGACATCCATGTGTTGGGAAGCGTTAGTTGGGTGTGGCTGAGCCAGAATTTAAAGCAACGTCAGAACACCAGACAACAACACGAACAGCATTCAATGCAGACAAAAGCTAAAGTGACAACAATAGTCATCAGGCCATCCCAAGCCATTTGACAATTAATGGGCCCACAGTCACCACGCACAACAACGACAACAAAACCAATGGTATTACATACCAGCAAAAGGTGATGATGAGCCTGAGGTCAGTGAGGAATTATAAAAAGAAAACAAAACATAAAGCGATAAGCAAAACAATAAACGTGAAATGCAGTGAAATAAAATGAATTTACAACTTTGGGCACTCATGAATGTGGCGGTCGCAAAAAACCAAAAGCAAAAGTGAGAATGATGGAGTGGAGAAAATGGCAATGCAGTGCAGAAAAATTCTTGATGTGCCGAGTGGGGAAGTCGCATGTATGTATGTGTGTATGTGTATATCTATGTATTTGTGTTTACGAATATGTGTATGTACACCATCTACACGTAAATTGTGTAGTGCGACCGCTGCTGATGTTGTGGCGCCTGTTGACTGCCTTTTGGTGTTTAAATCAAATGTCAGCGCGCCTCGCCATTCTTGTTGCTATTGTCAGTGCTGCTGTCAAGGAAAAAAATTTGTGGCACTGCAACAAGAACATGAAAACTGAGACTAAACAAGAACCGCAACAAAAACAATTACGCCAGTTTAAGCACGCTTGGCGTAGCGCACACACCAACAACAAGAATAACCCTGTAGGAAAATCCACTAGTACCAAATTAGTATGATTCTACTTATAGAGAATTTAGGTTCGTAAATAAAATTATAATAAAAAAATAATAAAAATTAAAATGAAAATAAAAAAATAATAAAAACAAACTAAAAAAATAAAAAACACTAGAATTAAAAAAACTAAAAAAATTAAAAACACTGGAATTAAAAAACATCATAAATAAATAAACATTAAAACTAGAAAAAAAAAATAAAAATAAAAAAAATAAAAATTAAAATAATATAAAAATAAAAAAAAATAAAAAAACTTTAAATAAAAACTATAAACAATAAAAAACTTTAAAACTGAAAAAAAAACATCGTAACATTGTGTTTAAAAATACATTATAAAAATACAAAAATAATAAAAAAACATAATAAAAAAAATGAATTAAAAAAATTAAATGATTAAAAAATTTTAAAACTAAAAAGAGTAAAAGATATTTAAAAAAATCAAAAAACTCATAACATTGTGAATTTTTCTTAAATAATACTGAAATTAAATTTAAAAATTTATTTTGAAAAATCATTAAAATTCACTTTACTTTTACTGCCACTTCCAGCTGGGCTTGAAACACAAACTTCCAGC
>JAYXIM010051163.1:0-39000 GCA_037575425.1 Anastrepha fraterculus
CATAGATTTAGCAAAAATGAATTATTTTTATTTTACTTATTTTTTATCATTTCCTCATTTCCTCATTTCCTCATATCCTCAATTTCTCAATTATTCTTTTTTCGCAATATTTTATGAGCGCATGTTATGGGTTTTTGCTAATTTTTTCAAGCCTTCAACTTTAATTTACTTGGCGTGCTAACATAATTTTCCCTTTACATTAAATATCACCACAGCATTCCCATCAACAGTAATTTTTCCCATTCCGCGCTTACCTTCCGATGCCATCTAGGTTGGTGTCCGGTCAGGCCGCTACCAGCCGGCGAACCAATCAGGCGGCTACTCAACGGCTAATCACACGCCAAGTGAACGCTTTTATTCATTCAAAAGCGCATAAGTCACACCAGATTATACGGCGGCGGCGGCGGTAATATTCATAGTTTTATTGATTTGCCTTGAACGCCTGTTGCTACCAACAGTAACTGGTTCGACTATGGTTGGCGGCGGTGGCAGTTGCACGTTGCATGCGTAATCAACGGCAAGACAGTGGCGCGCAGGTGTTATTCCATTAGCGTTCGACACCTTTGGTGTCATGGAGAATTTTCTCACAGCAGACGCTGCTACCCTCGATGTAGGTATGTAAATCTCAAACTTAATTTCATAGTTTAGCTGACGCATGTGCAGATGCACACGCCGCAATTGTAGTGGCACCAAAAAGGGGCGCTGTCATATGGCTGGTCGATGAGTTAGTCACTTGGCTGCATAGCTGAGGCTGACTAGCTAAACGTGCGGCGTGGCGTGTAGTTATTGCATTGCATATTATTATATATGCACTACACACACACATGGACATACACATATAATATATAGACGTTGGCGCAAAATTAATCATCCAATTTTTTTACAAAAATATGTTTTTAGTGATGGAATTCTTTATTTTGACTTTTACACGAGCCATTACTTGCCTGTTCGTAAACTGCAGCTGTATAGTTCAGGAGTGTGGAATATGATTGAATAATATTATATAAATAAATATAATATAATAATAAATAATAAAGAGCTTGCGATAGGGTGATTAATTTTGCGCCAACTTGTATATGCACCTATAATTGCCTCGCATATCCTCTGTTTGGACTTTCGGCCGAACTCCTTCTATAATTTATGGAGTGCGTCTAGATATTTTCCCACAAACGGATAGATCTGCAGCTTTGTGGTGCCACCTAATGGCAGATGGAATTTTAAGAGAAGCTTTTGCATAGCAGCAATAGAATCAAAGATTTTCCAGTGTCCGGCGAGGCGCGCCCGCTATTAGAAAAAATCTTTTTGATCATTTGGTGTTGGATGCTCACAGTGGGCTTCGACCATTTCCGAGCCCTACCGAATAGTCACGCACCAGGTCATGCGGCTACGGCGGTCGCACACACATACACGCACACACTACACACAATGCGTGACTTTATTCCGCTGAATTTCAATGGTAACGCAGCAGATATATGAGTCCAGTAGCCATTGGGCAGTCCACTAATGAAAGGCAAAAACATTCTTATTATGAACAATAAGAGCAGAATTCATTGCCAGTGCCTTCGTTATTGCTCCACTTGTGCCATTGCTCACGTCAAAACTAAATATCCAATCTACGTTGGAGCTGCTACGCTCAGGTGGTAAGCTGTCGACACAGCGCCGTGAAATTCTGCGCGGTCTTGAACTTTTGCCGCTTCATTTTTCACGTTGCAACACGTGAAGTATGCGCCTCAGCAGACTAACAGGTTGCTTGCAACAAAGTATGTAATTGCCATTAGCGTAAATAGCATCAGCAGTGTTGCAGGCGAGATCACCATACCAGTAGCTTACAAAGTAGCTGTATGGCTAGAGAAACATTAACATATGCATGTACGAGGATGTGTGTGCACAACAACAAAGTTATATATTAACACCAGCCAACAACAGCAGACGTGACTATGCGTCGTCGTCGAGTTCAACTCAAAAGTTAATCGGAAATTCAAAAGCGTACATTTTTTAGTTCTGATATATTTTTATTGTTGGTTTCATCAAAATATAACTGTTGCTGATTGCTAACTACTGCTGTTGCTATTGTTGTTGCTGCTGTCGTCGCCACAATGCTAGTAATCGTTACAGTTTGCATCCGATTGTGCAACAATTGCCAGCCACACACTGTTCGCGGCTTGGCTGTAAGAGGCGAATTATTGCGGAACGGAAGCACAGCCGGTCGCCACTGGCAAAACAGTCCGCAACCATCGGGCGGCGATTGTGGGCTAGCAGTTGGTGGCAATCGGTGGCAATCGGCAATGCTGAGCTCGCACATTAACGTTGCAAATTGGATTAATATGCAATGTGAGCCACGGTTTAGTTTATCACCTTCATCGGCGTCGCTGCTGTGACTGCTGCTGGCTAATCTCAAATGCGCACAAATGTGGCAGGTGGAGAATGTCGGTGTGCATGTGTGAAAGTTACTCTGATTATATCCAGCTCGTTGGCTAATAGCGTAACTGGAAGTAAAAGTGAGATTGAGATATGGATGATTATTGCACGTGCAGGGCGAATGGATATTTAAATCGGGGAAAGGAAAATTGCATAAGTGCAACAATTGAGGCTACATACCTATACACATGCATACATGCATGCTTATAAAATACTTAACTTTATAATGCCTTTGGTTTCCTACTTCGAACTAAATGGGATAACAAACATTCGTAGTTTGGCAAGTTAAAACATTTTTCTCCACCTCAACTGCAGATATTTCAGTTAATTAAAAAAGTTACAGCTTAAAATACCAATAGAACAAAGGTTTCAATAACACCTTCTATTTTTCCTATCTCTATTCTTTCTACTGTTTCTATCCGGGTGTAGTACAATGGGCTACTGACTGAGTGCTTGGACTTGTCCAACCCCCCACAAATCTAATCTAATCTAATCTAGGTTAGGTTGGACTTGGCTGATTCTGTAGATCGCACACAGACCAAAAACTGATCCATAGTAATACCAAGTGTTTGTATCGAGAGTTTAAGACTGTATTTTTTGTCTTTAATACGCAGTTGAGGTAATATAAGTAGTCTGTCAAGTTTTTGATCTACAACGCTTTCTAAGGTTGAAAATGATGTAGAACCTAAGCAGTTTGCCCGTGTTTGCTAAATCCAAGGGAGAGGCAGGGTGGATGTTCCAGAGTTCCTCTCGCGTTGACTTCGTTACATATCGTACATGTATCCCTCTGCACTAGCTTCAGTTTGACCGCGTACGATGGAGTGACACAGTGTCTCGTCAGTATCCCCACTACAAGTGTACACTTTTTCCTGGGAAGAGATAAAATATAGTTTGTAGACAAAAGATACTTGGGCTAAGCCTGAAAGTTGTGAGCTTCATGGACCATATGTGAAAAATCGTCTTGGTCTCCTCAAGTCAATGATAATCAGTGACTTTCTCCACCTGCGTGGACTTCTAATTACATATGAAACCATACTCCAGCCTTGAAATTCATCGGATAATCTTTTTTGCCAACTAGTGCTACTTTTCTCAAAGTAGGCAACTGAGTAGTAAAGTCCTCTCTCAACGAACGAAAGTAACACTCTATAAGGCTCTCATCATGCCCGTCCTAGCGTATGGCGCAGAAGCGTGGACAATGACAATATCCGATGAGGCGTCACCTGGAGTTTTTGAGAGAAAGATTCTGTGGAAGATTTTTCGATTTTTGTACATTGGCGACGGTGAATCTTGCAGACGATGGAACAATGAACTGTACGCGCTTTACAACGACATAGACATAGTGCTGTAGTATGATTATAAGTCGGATATGCCTTAACATTAATATTCATAAACATTTTGTTTTGGTTTTTGATTTATTGTCCACTTATGCATTCACTGTGCTGTGCCGCTTAAATAGAGTATCATATTTCTTAAAAGGTTCATTACACAAGTAAACACCGAAAAATTGTTATTGGCTTGCATTGACAAAAATTACTATAAAAACGCTTGTACGTAGTATGTAAGACACAAGAAAGAAAACAATCGTTTCACAAGCTGGATGCCTAGCTTGAAATGATACAATTCCAATAAATATATTTAAAATTAAAAACAATACATTCTTTCAATCATTTATAACTTTACAGTGCAGCGAACGGCTACGTTGGCTGGGTCATGTCGTCCGAATGGAAACAAACGCATCGGATCTGAAAGTATTCGATACGGTACCAGCTGGTAGCAGCAGAAGAAGGGAAGGCCTCCTCAGCTTTGGAAAGATATGGTGGAGGTAGACTTAGGTTCACTTGGTGTTCCCAACTGGTGCCGGTCAGCACGAGAGAACAACGACTGGCGCGCTTTGTTAAACTTGACAAAATCGCGTTAACGGGAGGCCTGACATTGTGCTGCGTATCATGATTTTCGCGATGCTGCATGAGCTGGTTCTTTCTCATCTTGAGTGGGCTTCTTGAATCATTGCTGCATTTAACTTATATCCAGTCGTTGTTTGCACAGTGGTGGTTTTATGTCGGTCGTGCTAGCTGCAGGAAGGTTAGCTGGTATATCCACTCTCTCATGTCCTTCAATTCCTTTGTGTCCCGTAAACCAGTAGATGGCGACCTGTTTCTCAGTTCCTGGCTCGTTCATCCTCTTCCGGCATTGTCGTACGCAGTATGAGTTTGTCATTACAGCTCCTGTTGCTTTGATGGCTGCTTGGCTGTCAATGCAAAAGTTTACTTGAGAGCTCAGAGGAGTGTCCCCCTTGGCTAAGTCTGCTGCTTTCGTTGCTGCGTAGATCTCAGCTTGCCGCACACGGTAGTAGTCCGCTAATATGTATGACTGTTCATAGCCTAATTCCGAACAGAATACTGCGCTCTAACACCCACTTACATTTTGGAACCATTCGTGTATATGTTAAAGGTGTGGCGCGTTGAAAGTTGATCCTTCCACCATCCGTCTTTTTCTAATAGTATCATTGATTCCCTGTTGGAATTAGCTTGAGGAATAAGGTAGGCGGAGTTAGCGTTTAAGCGTATGCATATCCGGCTGTGGCCATGGGGTCTTTGAACTAAAGGGTGATCAATTTAGAGATTCGGATTTTAAATCGATATAAAATGAAGACAATTCAAACTGAAATTCATGTTTATTATTTTTGCGGAACTATTCATGGCATTGTTGGCAGCAACTGCGCCGTAATTCGGCCATCCATAAACACCAATTTTGAATGTCTCGCAGGAGGGCTTCGTGAATACCTTTAGTAATGTTGTCTTCCAATGCCTCAATCGAAGCTGGCTTATCCACGCAGCATTAAGACTTTAAAAAGGTCCAAAGGTGTGATATCACACGATCTTGGTGGCCAATCCACTGGCGTCCACGAGACGAAAGTTGAATTGCTCACCGATACGAGGGCGCATCCATTATTTCACGGGTTGTGTGGGCTGTATGGCAAGTAGTGGTGGTGCCGCTGGAATTAAATGTTGTGGAGATCACGGACTTAATTTCCAGCATCAAAAACTCGTTTGTCGTGGCGCGATAGCGTTCGCTATTCACTGTTACTTGGGTGCTAGCCTCGTCTTTGAAGAAATATGATGCTTCCTCTAGCTCATAGGCAGCACCAAATGTTTGTGTTCAATGGATATAATGACCGTACTTGAAATACTTCGAGTTGCTCTTCGCCTCAAATATGACAATTCCGTTTATTGACATAGCTATTAAGCTAATAATGGACCTCCATAAGTGGACCATAAGTTGGCTTCAGCCAGCGATGAACACTTTTCACAGAGCACTGATTTTCGATTTGATTTTTCGATTGTACAATTCGTAAACTTTGTTATTAAAATGTAAATGAATACTGAAAAAATTCTGTATTTAGTAGGACACCAGTCACGCAACTCAGACTCACCAACAATATTCAAGGATCTATTATCATCTTCAACTTTCTCGGCTAGTAGACGAGCATTTGCGTCAAATTGGAAAAGAATATCGCTCAAATGCGTATATTGAGTAAAATTGTGCACGTCCATTTAATTTAATTTTATTTTTAACTATTCTTACCTTTATTACCCACAATACCTTTACATATGGATATCCTTGTTATTGCATTTTACGATGCCGGCTGCAATCCATTACTTCCCACGCATCGCTCAAATATGTAAACATTACTGACCTACACTCAGCGCGCTAAAGGGTGCCCTATGGTTATCTTTGGGCTGTCTGTTAATTTGACAAGAAATGAAAAAGGACTTTGAAGATAAGATTCAACAGGTTGCATGTACGAGCGTTAAAGACACATGGTTACAGGTACAAGTTGCTTGTTGCATTGTTTATACGTTCGCTGAGGGATGTTTCTGTTTATGCGTCGTTTTGTGAACGCCCCAAAGAGTCGACGCCATCGACTACCGAAATAAATTACGACGCACACTTATCAGGCGCAACACAAACAAGAAATTATTTTATACACTAAGGAATATATAATATATAAATTATTTTCATGCACGGCTACGAATATTTGGGAGCTACCTGAATATTTTTCACGATTTTCATACAGTTGCTTTTGTTTTGCTGTTGTATGCCTGTTCACTTTTAAATGCAAGCAAATTTGGATACAACTACTGTGTATTTTTCATAAAAAAATTATTGAAATTAGTTAAGCAGCAAATTAACTGTCAAAATTCGTCAGCAAGTCCTATACTTTTTTAACTCAGTTTTATTGGTCTGTTTTTATATGTACGCATATATGTTTGTGTAACTTAAATAAATTTCAGAAGAAGTAATCGACATAGTTACTTGAGCTACAGCTCTGACCAACCAATGACTTCAACAAGTGATTGGAGCGACGAAGAGCTGCTCGCAGTGACTTCAGCTGAAATACATATGTAGGCCACGGGCAGATTGCGATTTTTAGTGAAGTGGCAAAAATGTTTCAGAAAAAAGCGATATGATTTTCCATTTTTGTATTAATCTTCATATTATTTAATAATAAGTCTTGCAAGTTGCAAATAACGGTGTAGCAATGACAGTTTATTAAAAAAAGCTTTTTACAAAAGTTTTTTTTTTTTATTTTGCAAACAAACAAATGGTTATAATGAAGATGTAGAAAAAATATCACTTCTACGTGGCATTTGACAGCTTTACAAGTTTTTGCTACAAAATTTGTGTAACAAAAGTAATATCTGCCGGAGAAGCTCTTTTGTAAATGTGGCATGTGCTACGATACTTTCAGCGTCAAAATCTTTGTGCTTAAGCGACTTCTTAATTGTGAAATAAAGTCAGCCGAAATCTGAAGGTCCCTATGTGTTCGGAGTGTATGTAGATATTGCGGAGCAAATCTGTTTCGATATAAGTCAGCGTCTTCGGTGGCAAATCGATCTGGCTGCAGTGCCACTCGAACTTATTTTGACATAAATTGAAGAAAGGGGATCGGCTTTTAACTCGATCGGATTCCAGAATAAAAGGTTAAGGTGGTCCAGCATTTTATTTCGAACGTTATAACACTGACAATCAAACCAGAATTGAAAACTTTTTTACCTCACATTTAATCTGCCGCAGATTTTATCTTCTCTGTATAACGCCCGAGCGAACACAACTGAAGTTTGGAGTTACGTTTAAGAAATCGTAGTATTTGTCAACGCGATTTGGATACTATTTTAACTTGGGAGGAAACAAATTTTTTTCTTCAGGAGGCGTGTACGTCTAAAAACCATGTCAACGATGCAGCATCCAACTTACTTCGGCTGAATTTTTCTCAAATACTTTTAAAACGCACTCCGGTTGCATTTTTTATGCAGATCGAAAGGCGGTTATATTGAAAAATGCTTCTTAAAACAAGTTAAATTTTCGAATGAAAATTACTAAATAATTAAAAAAAAATTTTTGTTGGAAATTTTAAGGGAAAAATCAGTCTGCTATATGCATAGAGTCGTTTTTCAGGCGAAGAACCATCAGAAGCTATTACTTTCTCTACGTAAAGGTAAGTTTCTTATTGCTCAAACAGTTTATGTTTTACCTCTTTTGCCTGCGACGATCGCATGCAGCTTTTTCAAATGAGACAAAAATCCACTTATAATCAATTTGACACACGTGCTTAGAAATAGGAAAATTACAAGTGTCTGTAAGTAAGTAACTCCCGTTTAATTTCTATTCAGATCCAACAAAGAAATACGCAAAGGCACTGCAAGCAGTTAGAATGCCTACAATGATTAACAGTTGCTCAACGCTCCCAACTCTTTGATCAGTACAAAGTCGAAAAGATAAAAGGCGAAGCGCTGGGCTTACACTTTGCCTCACATTTTGGTATGTCTGCATGCTGGCATGTTTTTGCTTAAAGTATTCGAGTCAACTGGCTCAAGGGCTATTGTCCATCTATATCATCTTTATCGATTGCCGAACGTAAAAGGTGTTGAAAGTGCCACTAATCTAAATTAAAGTTTATGAGAAATTATGTGACTTTAAAAAGTAAGTAATTAGCCAGCCAACGCAGTCGCTTGGGCAGTGGTGCTTGACGCATCCTCAGGCACAAACATTTTTGATCATTGTCGGTGTGAATTGTAAAAGACATAAAAAATCTTATTGAATTTTTTACTCTAATTAATGCAAATGTGCTTTTAATCGGTGTTGACAGTTAATCCCACGACAGAGGTGGGAAGGGCAAGGGAAAATAAATAATAAATTAAAAAATTACAAATAAAATGTCTGGATACGGCAGCTGTAGTGTCATTTGAATGGGGATAATTGTAACTGCTGCACCGCCTGTTGCTCAACATTGTTGGCATGTATGTATGCGTGAGAGCGCGTATGTATGTGTGTATGCATCTATGTTTGCTGGCTTGACTTGAGCGGCGAGTGTTAATATAATAAATGGGGCCATCAAAAGGAAATGAAAGAAATGCATATTCACATATCCACCGATCGAATAGCCACAGCTTCACACAATGCGTTTGTGGCAATAAAATGTCTGCTTATCGAACAGTGTTTGTGAAGCGTTCAAACATCAAGTAGCAGGTAGCAAAATCTCAGCAGTTGCATCCACACAAACACTTACACGAACTTTTGACTGGCGCGTTCGCTCCTCAAAGCACTTTACGTTGTATTGCAGGAAAGCAGGAAATGTGTGTGATGTTATCGGCGATGCTGGTGGTTGACGACTTGCAACCAACACATGAAGACGCACACACACATATGTGTTTCTGTTTCTTTGCATGCTTAGTTGGTACACTCACACGCCCACTTCCATCAACATTTTATGCTAATATCGCTTTAATTACATTCTGATGAATATTACGAGTGGCAAGTTGGTGGAATAGTAGAGTGGCAGTGGCAGTAGCAGTGGTAGCAGCAGCTGCTGCGGCTGTGGCAGCTTCCACAAAAGCCGCTCTCAACTAAAAGATGGTGTGCGTTGATAGTATTGCTGTTGACAGCGGTGGTTGTTGTTGTTGCTGTGCATGCGTTGGCAACACCCACCGCAAGTAGGCGCTGGCAGCCATAACTGCGGCTTGGATATTTTAGCCGACCGTGGAACTTTTCTGCTGGGCGGTTCGGGTGTAGAAAGAGCTTCTAATTGCCATGATGGCGTGTTTATTTGCAACGCATGCCGCTGACTGGCATATAAAAACTGAGTGTGAATTTGCGATGGCTGAGGTCCTGTGGCATGTCAGGTGTGATGCTCATCATATGTTCTCTGAATCTATTAGTAAGTAGCATAGTTTAGATGATCAATAATGATAATGAGTAATTAAAGTGATTTGCGTTCAAGCCACATATTTTAATTAATTACCTCATGAATTAGAAATCAATTATAAAGGTACCATATGCACAAAATAAAAATAAACCCAAGTATCAAATAGGAAAATTCAAAAGAAAAAGGTAGCATTAACATTTACTAAGATTTATAAAATATGTAATATTCTATTCTATTTTATTTATTAATCAACAAACAGGGTGTTTACAGACTATAAAGTGGATACCTAGAAACAAAGGAGTATTATGAGGAACTTCTTAAAAGTCGACTTAAAGTAAGAAAAATTAAAGTACATAAAAGGAACATTCATCCCATAAGCAGTTTGAGCAATACCAAAAAAAAAAGTACAAGGTGAAATGAATGAGGAAACATTAAAATTAGTTATCGTGAGAAGATACGGACAATCTATTAAGCCCGCACAAATAACAAAGGCAAAACTCATCGGTAACAGAACACGCCTAGACCCCAAGGTGAGCAACGAGAGCGATAAGACGGAATGGAAGCAACGAATTTCAGCGTGAGTGATGAAGTTGAGCCCTTTTCATACACCCGCCGCCTTTAACGGAAGATGTATTGAAAACTTTTGCATAAGAAGTATATTGAGATTCACTAAGGGAACGTAGGAATTCACAGAGAAAACGTAGGTTTGAATCTCGGTGAAACACCAAAATTAAGTTAAAAAAGTTAAAAAGTTTTTTCTAATAGCGGTCGCCCCTTGGCAGGCAATAGCAAACCTCCGATAGTATTTCTGCCATGAAAAGGCTCCTCATAAAAAATATCTGCCGTTCGGAGTTGGCTTAAAACTGTAGGTCCCTCTATTTGTGGAACAACATCAAGACGCACGCCACACCCTACCGAGTGATAAGTGCTTAGCATTAAGGTAATTACGTTATTTGTGTTTGAAGGTGCATCAGTTGAGGAGGCATCGGTTGAGGATGCTTTAGTTGATGCATAGAGGAGTGCGTTGATTTGTTGAATGTTGAGTATATAAATTAGCAGCACTTTTTAGTTTGAGTTCTTCTAAAATTCTAATTTGGCATAGCAACAAAACAAAGCACTGTGATGGTGTAACACATCTAAGTAGCTGTCAAGCTCACAAAATAGGAAGAAGAAGAGTGTTTTTACCTGTAATTTTATACAATGATATCAGGTCCACATTTTTATATTTCCTATTTTGACACAAGATAAGGCCTTTTTATGTTGTGAATAATTTGACCACGGCACCACCTATCCCCACCTCTTTTACTACGCTTATAATCTCCCGCCTAGTGCAGAAATAAGTTGACTGAATTTAATCGATATCGGATGAACGGTATAGCCGCGTATAAGGTACAAACAAGGAAACATTATTTTTATTTATTAGAAAATGCTTAAGTTTTTTGTAAAATTTTCATTTTTCGCATATATGTATGTACCCATAATTATGAAAGTGATCTAAGTCATATATTTCCTGTTTTTCCTGTAATTAAAAAATATTTTAACATTATACGACTTTTTTATTTGGATTATCATTAGTCTTGGTTAATCGAAATTTATTATGAATATCAAATTTTGTGAAGCTGATAAGAAAATGGTGCTTTTAAAGTTCGCATTGACTTAGACTATTTTCAAAGCAATAAAAACTATGAGTTTTAATTTATTTTATTTTATTTTATTTTAATTTATTTTTTTTTCAGTTTTTTTATTGCATCCCAAGAAAGGAGTGATTTACATTAATTGGCGACAGCTTTGCTGCAAGCCAATAATTTATAACAGGTACAAAGATTACAATTAAATATATGTATATAAATATTATATAAAATAGTTAACAATTTTACAAACAAGAAAAATGTTTACTGTAAAAAGTTTCGGTCTATATGACAAAAATTGAGTAAAGCTGTTTTCTGCATGTGGAAAATTAAAGATTCTGGGAGTTGAAGAGTTTTCACGTTTTTATGCACTAGTCCATGGGCTGAGATGATAATTGGTAGTATGTGCACGTTCCTTAGCTTCCACTGGCGTTTGACATCAATGCTTAAGTCAGAATGTTTGGATATTTTTTCTGCAAATGTTTTTTGCATGTTTTTGTTTAGAGGAACAGCAATATCAACTATATATGTATACGGTCGTTTGAGATCTATAAATCAGGAAAATATCTGGCCTATTGGGGTCTCTTGTTGCATTTGTTAAAATTGTTCGGTCATAGTAATGAAAGTAGTTGGAGTCTTCTTGAACATTATTTTATTCTATTTTTTTTTTATTTTAAGCACTAACTTTAATGAAATAAATGCTGAACATTTATTAGTTATTAAAAACAAATAATACATTTTCACCATTTCGAGTTTTGAGGATTCTTAAAATGCTGTAGTTGAGGGGTTAAAACGTGGAATTAAAAAAGTTTCATAGAACATTTTACAAGATTCATTTTTGAAGATTCTCATCCACTGAAACACATGAGCTGAAAAGTTCCGGCTCTAACGAAGGAAACATGTTTTTTTTTTGTTCAAAATTAGCTTTATTCGGCAAACTAATCTTCATCAAGAACAACACAATCATTCCGGGCCGGTCTAACATTGCCATGGCGTTTTTGTAGAACGATTTACCTTTTGCCTCAAATTAGGCCTCTGTTTCAGTGATAACCTCCTTGAGGGAAATTACTTCTCGGCGACCAGTTAGTAGTGGCTGGGAGCCAAATCTGGCGAATACGGTGGATGTGGGAGTAACTCGAAGTTCAATTCATGTAGTTTTGCCATTTTTTGATTGAATTGTGACTCGGTGCGTTGTCTTGTTTTTGGTCACAGTGACCCACTTTAAACAGAGATTTCTCATAGCCAAATGTCATGCAATATAAAGCCAACACATTCTTTTGATATCTTTACAAGCTGATATCACTTTTCAATCATTCAAACCGATTTTGTGGATTTTTTTTATGTTTTCTGGAGTTACCGCCTTCCCGCCTCATTTGGACGTTCACTGCGTTGTGCATCATTGGTGTCTACGATGTCTACGTTCACCTTTGAAGTCAGCAAACCCTCGTTTTACTATTATTTCTGACGTAGCGGAGTCTCCATAACTTTTTTCAAGTCATTGCTTCGCTTCAACGGTATTTTTTTCCATCAAGAAGCAGTGTAAAAGTAAAACACTAAATTCTTTTTGATCCATTGTTTTGAAAATAACAAAAGTAGCGTCACTCTTAGCACAAAAACTCCCGAGCTAATGAAAAGAATATCATGAAATTTTAACAGCTGTCTTCTTAAAATTAGTACTAACAGAAAGGTACATGCAATAAGAATAGTGCCAGCTATGTGTTAAGTCCTGTACTTTTTAGCCCAAATTTGATGTGCAGTTAAGAGATTAATTCGCGAGCGATATCTTTTACCCTACTTGTTGTTGACTTCTTCGTTGAAATAAAATTCGGTTGTAAACTATTAGGCGTTTTCGAGTAGTTATATCCTCCATATCCATTAAAATGCATGGTGGTACTTCTTGTGCTCGCCTTGAATGTTTCGTTTCAATCCATACACAACTCTTGACAGTGTCATCATGGAAATTATGGAAGCCCAAGTAATACATGTACATATTTCGCTAATAGGCTAACGAAACAGAAAGTGGAATTTCTTGTGCTTCTTTCTGGTCCTCTGCCAGTTTTTAGTTCGTTCAGCATTTTTTAAATGCACATCATGCATTTCTCTAAGATGTAGTTTTTTTTCTTTATTATTGCATGCTCCAATTTTTTACTTCTGTAATTCGTATTGTATTTTTGGCAGGCATCTTTTCGAGAAGCATGAAAATTTAAGTTAAATTCAGTATTAAATACTTTCCTGTAGATCGACTCTTTAACAAAGGTTTGGTTATTTTCTTCATTTCATAGTAAAGAAGCGCGTCAAAGAGGCCTGCCATTTTCAGCGATGTTTATAGAATTTCTTTGAATTTTCGACTTATACCACTTTCATATTTAACACTCAAATAATTCCATTTAATAGTAAAATTACATTCATTTTTGGAGGATATTTAAAATTTCATCATCATCACTGCTGGCTGGACAACCCTGGACGGGTCTTCGCCTGCTGTAGAATATGCCTTCAATTGTCGGGATATCGTGCCTGTGGCCTCCATGCCCGAGATCCCAATAAGCCTGCGTCTTCTTCTACACCGTCAACCCATCTAAACGGCAGGCGGCCCCTTCTTCTCTGTCTGTGGCATTTAACGAAGGGTATTTGTTGAGGTGGGTACTCCCTGTTAGCCCGCAATATGTGACCTGCCCATCTCAATCTGTTGATCATGATTGTGGTTACCACAGATAAGTGCGCATGCGAGTTCATGATTGTAGCGTTTCCGCCATTCGCCCTTATCGCATATTGCGCCAAAAATTCTTCACAGAACTCTCCTTTAGAAAACCAGCAGCTTCTGTTTACCTACATCTCTGAGTATCCACGTTCAACTACCTTATAGCAAGATGGAGGAGACTCTTTAGGTGTTGACACAGTGAAAAATAGCAGCGGCTGGCCATAAGGATTCTATGGCCTATTTCTGCAGAAATTTCGTTGCCTTGATTAATAATTACACCAAGGTATTTAAATTCCTTCACTACTTCGAAACCATAGTCACCGATTTTTAGTATTTCAGTTGAAATTAACACTTTAGTTTTAGCATCGTTTATTTCTAAACCCATAGATTTTGCTGTTCTGTCAATACTTGCGAAGGCTTCTTTCAAACTCGACAGTGAGAATGCGATTATTTCTATGTTACCCGCGTAAGCCAGCAATTGAACCGATTTAAACAAAATAGTTCCCCTTACTATTTTACTAGTTCCCTTACATTGAATGAATAAACTTAGTTTCAAATAATGTGGTGTTAATCATTTTTTTTTTTTTTAATTTTGACTCAGGCCACTTTCATAACAATCGGCACATATGGAAGTATGCGTCCTATTACGTCTTGATTAAATTTTTAAATATATATAATTCCTAAAATATGGTGCATATAATATCTGAATGAAATATTCTTCGAGAACTAAGTACACCAAAGTCGCTTCACATGGAAGTCCATATCTAATGCATTATCACGCTAATCCCTGGAGTATAGCAAATATTGAAAAGTATGAAACAATGGAGCAATAGCTTTTTGTTCTTCAACATGTTTTTATTTGCTCTGTATTTGTTTGTTGTAATAAACGACCTGCAATAAGCCGCAGCGATTGCAGATGAACACTGACAGCAGTGCAACCCTGTTGTTGCTGCATCACCCCAACAACCCACCGCCCAATAGCCGGTGACGAGGCTGCATTGCATTCATAAAATAATATTGGAATTTTTCTATACAATTGCACAGCTCTTACTTTTTGTGCTCTTGCTTTTTATTACTGTATAATATTGTTGTTGGCTGGCAATGGATGCTGCAACAAAAGCGGACAACAGTAGCTTAGAGCGGCGTGTAACAGTAGCGCGCGAGCGTTTTTCCGCCTTTGCGCATTGTGATGATTTCAATTCTTCTTACCTACTGGCTTCACCGGAGTATAATTTTTTTGCAGGTCTTAGAAGTTCCGATTCACTGAACACAATGAACCATCGGCGAACAAAAAATGTTGCAGGATTATTGTTAGTGAAATCATTGAAGCAATGTGCAACAAATATGCACTACATCGCATAAAGAATAAATAGGAATAAGTTCAGGCGCAAAAAAATCGACAATGGACTTGCAATGGAATGTGTTTGTGGTAGAGCGTGGTGAAATGGGCGTACATGCAACACGACGGCGCGGCATTAGCAACACATAAAAAGTGCCGCATTTGCCACCAGCTTTTGTTGCACTTGAATGAATGGCTGGGCGAGAAGGCGGAGATGATTTTTGTGTACATTTGCAGTCATGCCACTTGCTTTACAGGCAGCGCCATAATGTTGCAATGTGATTACTATTTGCGTTTTGAATTTGTAGGAAGACACAAAAATTAATTAGTGCAGATTGTTCCACCAAGCAAATTGCCACAAAAGAAAGAAGTAATCGCTGACTTAAAAAGAAAAAAAGAGCGAAAAACAACCAGAATACAGAAAAACAAATACGAAGTAATGAATAAAAAGCAATTCGCCAACTTGTGAATGGAGCATAATGAAAGGCGGAGTAGCCAAATGGCGGTGCGCCTGTGATATTAAGGCCTTTGTTGTTCCTTAGCATTGGTTTAGGCTATAAAACCTATCGCAAAAGGCCTAGAAAACAACAAGAACAACAACAGATAGCCACTTTTTATGTTCGTTGACAAATTGTCCAAAACAATGTTTCAGAGAATAGCGCCTAAAAACAACTAAAATACTGTGGCCGGTTGCGGCTACCTGCTTAAGCTCATAAAAACAAACGCAGAAAAAATATTTCAGTATAATCTTGTATGGTAAATAAAAAACTGAAATCTTAAAATTTTACGAGCCTTATTCGACAGAAATCTACCGCACACATCGAAAGGGGCAACGAAATGTAATAATAAGTAAAATGTACAAAAACAAGCAAACTAATGAATTTTGAATTATAAGCCCAGCGATCAGATGAAAGAGTTACCACAATTACTTTTCGGTTACAGATTTTCAAAAATCGTTCATAACAAACTGAAAAGGTAAAGCAAAGCAAAAGGAAGATAATTTTTTAATATAATTAGCAATGATTAAACGGCACGAAAATACTTCAGAATCGCTTTCTTAAGCGCTTACGTCAATGTAGACTCCTCATCCTTGAAATCCCTTGTAAGGCTGCTGTAGCCGAACGTAATTAAGTCTCAGTTACTTTCGATAATTTCCTCTCTTTCACCACACAAACAACTGCAGTCACAATCGGAGTACAAAACAGCAGCAAAATGCTCAAATCACTAAACCACTCAAGTTTCTACAAAAAATCCGTGAGAATGGCATGAGCAACACTCACGGTTCTCATCGTCCTACGGTGCGCAATGGCGAGAGTGAGGCTTACATTATTCGCTTGCAAAGTCTAATTGACTAGGCAATTGTAGGCATACGCCCATCCACTTTGTTATTATTGTCAACGGGCCTTAGAGCAGCTCGAAATGGACTAGGCTTTCGTTCGAAAAATCATCTTTTCTGACGAAGCACACTTTCATCTCTGGGCTCGGCTAAAATCCTGACTTCGGGAATGAAAAAGTCAATGACAAAGCTCGATAATCGCGTTGTCAGCCGTGTCGGCGATGTCAATTACCGATGCCTTTTGACACCGTTCGACTTTCCCGTGGAATGCACATTTATGAGTTTTGCGTTTCGAGGTCTGTTATTGCGTTCGAGGTCTGCCTATATTGCTTTTCGAGGTCTGTTTTCAATCTGTCCATATATCTTTCTTCAATTCATGGAAATACCAGGCGCACTTGATATAAAATATATTAGTGAATTCAAATGAATTGAAAAAAAATCTTATCTACTTTAATAACTCACACATATGATGTACGTCCTCGTCTAGTATTGAGTGGACGTGGAGTTCCACGAAAAATATTAGGTTGGGCAACAAGCAACATAGATTTGTGTGCTGTTTGGCAAAGGGTAAGTATTCATTCGATAGCACCCTTTCTCTTCTACAAAACTAGGTTGATTGTATCTTTGAGTAATTAATTTTTTATTAGTTTTGAGACTTCGAAATGGAATACCCAGGCGGCAAAAGTCAACACTTCCGACACCTGCTCTTCTATGCTTTTCATCGAGGGCAAAAAGCTGGCGAAGTCGCCAGGAACATTTGTGACGAGTATGGAGAAGGTTCCGTCTACAGCGCGGAAATGGTTTTGAAAGTTCAAAAATGGCGACTTTGACATCGGTGACACGTCCGGCAGCGGAGGCCTACTGTAGTCGATGAAGAACATCTCAAGTCACTTTTGAAGGATAATGGTCGCCAAACTAGTCGTAAATTAACGAAAAAATTTAACTACAAGCATAAAAAGATTCTTAGTCACCTTCATTCAATGAGATTTACCGAAAAATTGGGGGCTTGGGTGCCTCACGAGCTCAAGGAAAAAACCAAAAAAGTCGTCTTACTTCTCAGTAACTAGCCCGCCATCGAGAAACACGCGGTCATAAATAGCGCTTTTTGTAACGAGCCATCACTGGAGATGAAAAATGGTGCTTATACATCGATACAGAGCAAAGAAAGGAGTGGAGGGCTCCAGGAGATATGCCAAAGCCGAGAGTCAAACCGGATTTTCATCCAAAGGAGATCTTGATATGTGTTTGGTGGGACTGGGAGGACATGTTGCACTGGGAAATGCTCGAAAAGAATGCCACGGTCAGCAAGCAACTCTTCATTGCCCAGCTACACTGCGTGAATGAGGCTACTCGACTGAAAAGACCTGATCGACACGGTCAAACCGCACTTCAAGAGCTTGAATGGGAGGTCCTTTAGCATTCGCCGTATTCTACGGACCTTTCATCGACCGACTACCATCTTTTTCGCTTCTTGCCAAATATTACAAAAGTCCTTAGCTCGATAACAAAAAGGGCATTAAAAATTAGCTTAATAACTTCTTTGACACCAGACCAGTCACATTTTGGTGGAACAGCATCAACTAATTGGCCGAAAGGTGGGAAGCTGTCACTCAAAGTCGGGCTGGCAGCAAACGTCCCAATTGAGAATCAACCACATCAACAATAATCACATAATGACAACATGATGGCAAGGAAGTGGAGTTCGTTGATAGCTTCTGCTACTTGGCCTGCTCTATAGCAGCGGAGTTCGGAAGACGTCAACAAAAGATTGAGCAAGGCAGGAGCTGTATTCAAGTGCTTATTGAAAATTCGCGTAAACTCGCAAATTTTCAGAAACACTAAGCTTAGGATATTCAACGCATGTGCCAAGTCAACGCTGCAATACAGAATCACTTCCTTAGCAAAAACAATCACGCAGGAACTTCAATGCGTCATCAACAAACGCTAAGGCTGGTTCATATGTAGAATCTTCTGGTCCAACAAAATAAGTATTGAAGAACTCTGGAGACAAACGGGCGAGTAGCCCTTCTTACGTCAGCTAACATACAAGAAATTGAGTTGTATAGGCCATGCTCTTAGAAAACCACCCGACAGCATCACAAGAATAGTCCCAGAGTGGAATCCTCCAGGAAGCAGAAGCCGCGGCTGGCCAAAGAACACATGCAACAGAAAGACTTACGACTCAATGACGTTTACACATCGTGCAAATGTATTACGCAAAACTACGCTCTGTGAAAAGTGTTCATCGCGCGCTCAGGCCAACTTGTGATGCTCAGCAGTGAGACCCATTTTTGGCTTAATGGCTAAGTCAATAAGCAAATTTGCCATATTTGAGCTGAAGAGCAACCCGAAGCCATTCAAGGGCAGTCATTACCTTCACTGAAAACAACCGTTTGGTACGGCAGATTTGAGAAGGAGGAGGAGACTGGAAGGATCATCGGCCCAATTTTCTTCGAAGATGAGGTTCGCGCCAATGTAACAGTGAAAAGCGAGCGTTAGTCGGGCCATGATAGTTGACCTTTTAGAGCCGAAAATTTAAGTCCGCGATCTCCACAACATTTACTTCCATCAAGTCGGCGTTGTGGATTGGGATTATCTTTAAAAACACAAAAATAATAAAGATTGCACAATCAAATTGAATTTTCGCTGTTTTATTTCTATTTAAAATCGTTTATGCTAAGCCTTATGAGCAAGATCACGCACCAAAGGCATTTCAGGAGAAATGCTAAAAATATTTAAGAAAATATATGTGTACAGAATCTTGAAAATACATAGAAATGTGTAAAATACTCTTAAAAATGTATGAAATATCGAAACAAACTGACTCTTTAAAGTCATTTTAACAAATTCTATGTATATTTTTCAACATTCTACATCCGCAAACCCATTCTGTCTAACACATTTTCATATACTCCGATTGAGTGTTTTTCAAAAGCAATTATCAGATGGACTTCTGGCAACACTGAATATCACAAAAAAGGCATCGTTAAGTCAATCAGCACCCAACAGAGTGTAAAAGCAGTAAATAAATTCCATTCACCGCAAGAAACAAGTAAGTAGATCTTCTTTTTCAACAAGTTGATTGTTGAATGCTAGCAGGTACCCCAACCGCTCGTCCAGCAGCGCTGCTTTATCAAGGGTCAGGTTAAAATCCACCCACATCACACATATCCATACCCTTACCAATGCGCATACGTTAAACATATAAACACTTACGTATGAATGTATGTATGTATGTATATGCACTACGTCCGCGCGGTAGTTAATACACTCGACGGTTGTCAGCTCGAACCCCTGTCGGCACAGACGACGAACTCATAAAATTACGAGTAAATGCCGCCATAATGTGCTCATAAAAAAACAATAATCGTCGCGGAGACAGTGCAAATGGACAGACTCGCAGGCAGGTACATCGATACTTGTGCCAAAGAAGGGTTTCACAGCAGGGCAGGGAGTGCGAGAGCGGCATGAATGCGGCAACAATACGTATCAGTAGCGTTGATCACGCTCAGTGCTGCTGTCATGGTGCGGGTTGTCAATGTCGCTTTAGTGGCTTTTGTCACTGTTATTGTTGTTGCTATTGTTGCTATCGTCGCTATTGCTGCTGTTGTCGCTCTCCATTCACTTTGATTTCCTTTACAATTCGCCGCCACTAAACTGAACTACAGTGTAGAACTGTGCGCGGGCGCAATAACCGCGAAAAACATTCAGCAGCGCTGCGCCCATTAACTATTTAGTAGTTGGCCTGGGTTGGTCGAACGCTTGAGCTGAGCCAGCTCACTCAACATAGCATACATACATAGCTTGAGCTTTAACTTCGACTTCAACTCTGGATCTAGATCGCCTCCTTTTGGCCCAAAGTGAGTCAATGCAATTTGATAATAATCTGACAAACTGTCGTCGCATTTGACATCGTTTAGTTTCAGCAAATTCGACCAATTCGAGAAAGCACAATACTGCATGTATTCGTTTGTACGTATGCACACATACAAACATATATTTTGTGCATTTGTATACTCATTTTTGTTGTATTGGCTGTTGCACAAGCCAAGTGCGCCCGCTTGCTCCTAATGATGACAATTCAGCAATTTTTGTTCACGACGACAGTGAGAATTTTGAATGATTTGTTTGACTTGTGCGCGGCCGCCGAGTAGCTGTCGCACGTCCGCGCACTAAATTGGCAGACGGCGCTCACGTTGGCGCTAGCGCTGGTGCACACCAATCAACAACACCTCTTCCGCCCCAATTCCCTTCTTCCGTCGCCCTGCCCTTACTCATTCCAACTTCCTCATCAACTTCAACTGGGGTCGCATTTTGAGTCGGGAACACCGACACACGATTCTCGTGTCTAATGACGCCAGAAATCGACGCCGCTGTCGTCGTTGCCACCACCGCCCCAAACTTCATTGCCGTTTCGATCACGCGCTCCATCATCACTCCGCTTCGCGTCGCGTCTCGCTGGCTGTGCCGTTTGCGGCATTAGTGCAGTGAAAAAGTATTGAACGAGACGAAATTAAATGTCGCTTTGTCGTTACGTATGTCAATTATGGCCAAAGCGTCAACTCTAATGAACTCGTGTTCGAGCCTTCAGTAACTTTCAGCTTTCCAATGCTTGGCATTTGTCGTTGAGCGTTCGGAGTTAAGTTTGCTGCTGGTGTGTCAGATATTTAAGTCAATTCTGATGATTTCAATTAAATTGTGGGATATGCTGTGCGGACATTTTATTGATATGTGAATAGCCAGTGGATTAGCGAAATGGAAACAAACAATAAAAAAAACAAAAAAACGCGAAAAAGCAATATTAATAAAAAGTTTACTCAGATACGAGGAAGGAATTACAGATTTGAGCAGCCTAACTTTTATGAAATCTTTCACGATGATTTGGGGTCCAAAAGATAGATTATTAAAATATAAATGCATATACTTACATACTCTATGTGTCATAATTCCACGCTCCTCCCCTTTTCAAATACCCTAGATCAGAAATTACCGGAAATGTTTAAATAAAACAAAACAGAGTTAAGTTTCGGGCAAATTTATTTTAACTCCTTCAAATATGACCCGTCTGAGGCAACGTTTAACCCAGTCCTCCATGCACCCCTGGTAGGCCGACGAAGGGATGGCCTTCAGCTCCTTCGTCGTATTCTCTTTGATCTCCTCTATCGACTGAAATCTCCTTCCACGAAGTGGTAACTTCAACTTGGGAAACAAAAAGAAGTCGCACGGGGCCATATTAGATGAATACGGGCTTGCACGATGGTATGTACTTGGTGTTTGGTCAAATAATCCAGAACAATTAGAGCTCGGTGCGATGGCGCGTTATCATCATGCAAAATCCAAGAATTGTTTGCCCACATTTCCGGCCGTTTGCGACGTACAGCATCTCTCAAAAGCTTCAAAATGGATAAATAATATTCACATTAAAGTTGTGGAAGGAGGGCCAAAACTATCCACAAAGAGGAAGAATAACAGGCAGAGCAATCAGTTCGGACAATAATTCAAAACTATAACATAAAAAAATACCTGGATTATAACTTTAAAGATAAAAACAGGGAGTGCTTATAAAGTAACAAAAAGGAAGAAGAAAGTAGGGTTTGTAAAGAGAAATGCTAAAATATCTGCTCCAAAAGTGAAAGATGAAATAAGGAATAAATTTCGAAAATTTATTGGTACTTCAACAGCCAAAAGAATCTTAAGAAATCCCGGCTATCAGGAAAGGTACTACTCCTCAGCTGCTCAGTGATAAATGTACCATTGGGACAGCTGTGGCCACGAGCAAAACTAATACTCAAGAATCGTAGTGCCTAATCCTAGAGGCCAATAGGGCGTGGAGAGATGAAGAAACATGCGTAAAAGCTAGGTTACTACAGCTGCAAATAAATAAGAAAAATACAGAGGAACTACTTAGACTTTCAAGAGAGTATATCTCGAAGGTCGTGGCTTGTATATTTTGCTCTTGAATTGTTATGAACCTACCAATTAAATATCAAATTAACGCAAAAAAGAGTTAAAGAACAAGAAAAAAAAATTTCAAAGATTTTAGGCTTAAAACATAACTTCGACAGTTATAAGGTTTTATTTGAAATGTAAGAAATTTTTAAAGGGTTATGAATATACCAGTTGCGGTCATTAAATGACAAAACCGACGCTACTTTGGTGCATGCACAAATTGCTAGCAACCGCCAACTACTTAACGTGAAGTTTTCTCTTTCTAATTCAATACCTCTCGCTGCCATAAACTAAACAGTATAGCTCAGTTTGAATTATATTGGTTTTTTTTTTTTTTCAAGGCAATGCAGCAGCGTCAACCAAAGGTGAACTCGGCAATAGAAGGAATACGATTTCTGTCCGTTGAGTCTTCTTTAAAATGTTCTGAGGGAGTTGATCGAAGTAGACTCCATGCAATGGAATATTTGCATAAAGTGGGAATAGAAGAAGGGGGAATGTTAGGTAAGATTACGTCAACCAGGTTGCTTGTCTAAGACAAGCCACTCTTTGGTCTTAACACCCTGCTTTTGATTTCCATCCCCTAACTAAGTTGCTTAAACCACTTAAATTTTTTTAAGAAGGCAACTAAAGTAAGACATTTGGCCAATTCTCCAGGTCTTTAAAGAAATAGTCGCCAATTTATTTGGCAATACTTCTTTGAAATGCAGGACATTCACAGAGGAGGTGTTGCACCGACTCAATTTCTTCTTCACCTCCTCAACTCCTGAAGAAGTCATTGTGAGGTACACCCATTCTACTGGCTCGGGTGCCAATAGTGCAGCGGCTCGTTATAATACCTGTGAGGACACTGGTTTTTGATCTGTTGTATCCAAGCACACATTTTGTTCTTTTAAGACTCAGTTTTGGCCAGAAGACTTTGGAGATCCTGTAGTTAGTAGTTAGAGACCACCATCTATGGGTTTCCCCGACTACACTAAAGTCCACCGTAGTGTATAGTTAGTTTAGGGAAATGCTAATGTGTTCTACCACTCGCTGAAGTGCAAGCTCAGAGCCTTTCCTTACACACTAATGCGCTCTTCATTTCCCTTCACTCCAGAGTGGCCGAGGACCCAACAAAGTGTGGTGCTGTGTTGTTGGATAAGCGAGAGCAACTTCCTGCATTCTTTGGCACATCATGAATTGATGCGCATTGAGGCTAGTGCCTTGATCGCTGCTTGACTATCAACAAAAATAGTAATATTTGCCGGATGTAAGGCCATTAGACTCATCGTTTTTACTGCTTTGTCTACAGCGTCTATCTCAGCACAATTCTTGTTATTTAAAGCTACATCTGGTAGAAGCTAGCTAAAAACTTTAAACGTCCTTTATTTTTTTTTTAGCAAAATATCAGAATTAAAAATATGAATCCACTCAATCTTCCTCAAGAAACATGGAGAACAATTAAACTGTGGCGGATAGTTTGCATTAAAGGCAAGCCCATAAAATGATCACATACGAGCTCAAACATATTTCTGTACATACAATAACCAAGTGATGGTCATCTAATATGTTTGCAGGGAATGTGGCTGGAAGAGGAGTAGAAATGAGGCTATTTTGTATGACAAAAAACATCGAAGGTCACATCTTACTCGTACAAGCGAGCCTTGAATCCGAATACATTTGGCGCACTAACTGCCGCCAGCGCGTTTGAAGCTTACCTCAGTCATCCGTTAGCTCATCCTTCCACTCCAACTGTCTATAGGCTTTGTTGGCTTGATGTCCCACCATGTCTCCAATTGGCCACACTCACTCGCTCATGCGTTCAAATGTTATGACTTAAATGTGTTTGTATGTATATCCATAACTATGTATATCCACACACTTGTAAGCACAGCAGTAATAACAACATCGACAAATTCCAACGAGGCCAATGCAATCAAATCCAATTTCCAATTGAATACAAACATTATTTTATTTATCAGCGCACAACGATCAGATCAATTGCAATTACAACAGCAATCACACACACAAACACATGCGCACAGGCACACATGGATACACAAACACCAAGAAATCAGCTAACAATGCTTGTCGGCTCGTTGATGATCACTCACTGGCGCATTGTCTCACCGGCTTACGGGCAATCAGTTTCAGCTTCTGCTTCAGCTTCCGCAGCAGCTGGCAGGAGTTATGTTACATTTGTTATTATTATTGTAGTTAATATTGTTGAGCAGCACGAATGCCATTTGTTGTTAATTGTTGTTGCCAGTGTTCCTATTCTGATGGCTTATTATTGTTGTTATGATTGTTGCTGCTGTGCCGGCGGACAAATGCTTGCGCGTCTTGGTCAGGTGTATGACAAGCAGACCGCCGACAGACGGACAAGGACGGGCGCGTCGCAATCAGGTGGACATGTGGCTGAATGACGTTTAATATGTGGATGAATGTGTGAATGTATGCGTGCATGGTTGGATGTATGGGAGGCCGCAGGTATTGTTTGCACAGAGTCTGGTGCAGCTCCCCATTGCACGGCCCACCGATCTACTGGTCTCACTCACTGGCCGACCAACGAAGCGATTAAATACATTAAATACATGGCTCTGAATATGTTTTATTGCCCATTACATGCAAGTATGTGTATGTGCGTATGTATGCACACAAGTACAAGGATATACATTTGTACGAGCAAACGTTCATGTTATCTGGGCGGCAAGCGCCGCCACCGTTGTTTCACTAATGCGAAAAATTCACACAATCCATCATTCGTGTTGGCATTAACAAGTCGCCCCAAATCATTTCGAGTTGCAAGTGTAGTAGCCACTGATACGAGTATTTCAGTTAATATGACGATGACGATGACGATGGCGATAGTGACGCGGGCGCGATATAATTGCTTAACGAGCGTTCAAATTCAATGCCACCGTCAAAATCAGAAGCAGCCCAAGCGCAGGATGATGAGATGATGTCACTGCTGTGGGATTGTGAAGAGATGTCCCGATTGACGGTGATGCGGTTGATGTCGTGATTGCTGATTTAGCAACATTGTTGTTATTAGTGATGATGGCGCTATGGCACTCTCAAGTGATTGTTTAATAGGCAGTCAAGCAGTCAAACAGTCAAGCACAAGAGTCGCGATTGGCAGGCAGTCACTCAGGCAGGCGAGTTGGTACGCAGGTAATATCTAATGCCTGTTACCTTAATGCACGACAATTTACGTCACTTTATATGGCAAATATGGACGAATGGCATTGCGGTCAAATTGACACTCAAAGCGGCGAAATGTCAAAATAAAAGTTAACTAGACACTTTAATGACATCTGGCAGTGGAGAAACCGTAGTGGTGCTCAGTGGAAATGCTATGAATTTTGTAGTTATGCATACAAAAGAAATTAGAAGAGAAATAAACCAAGTTAAAAGGGTATTTTAGGGCGAATTACGAAAGAACTTTTTTTTTCAAAATTTAATTTTGGTAAATATGTATAAATATTCCCAAGGATCTTCGGCCGTCACTTATGTTATATAGTTGTAATATTTATAGTAAACCGTAATGTAAGAAAAAATTTTGACAAAACTGACCTTTTAACGATTTTTTTTAAATACTAGAATTCAAAATTTACTTTGCGTAGTTCTTGTAATGAGAGTAGCAAAATTTTCAAGAAAATATACATAAAGATTGGACCGACGGCTGGTATCTTTTTAAAAATGTTATAAAAACGCACCATCCATATTTTTGAATAATATTTAATTTGCTTTATTAGAAAGGCTGAATCTTGAGAGCTTTGACTTCGCCTTCGAACGGCGGATGTTTTGTTATGGTTCAGTTGTGGATAACATCAAGACTTACACCCCCAATTAGAGGTGGAGCTTGGCCAAATAGCCAAAAAAACCATATATAAACCTTGTGCTGTACAACTTTATTTAAATAATTGCCTCGGCTATGCCCAGCAATCAAATTTTACCAGTTCATCTTGACAATTTCGTCATCATCACGATGTTCATCTTAATGGCTTAGATACCGAACTATCAGCACATTTTGCATTTTAACGGCAAACTACAGAAAAAAGTTCTACACCACCTAATCGCGGTTCCAAGATTGCGAAGTGACATCGCGAAACCGGCTGATTACACGACTGCGAAACTTAGAGCGCGAAACATCGATTAATTCATCGTTTGTCTAAAGTCATATGGTTCGTAACCGAAATGGCATCTTCCAGCCACCACTCCAAATAACGTCTAATTGTAACTCTCTGCGGATGCTTTTTTCCTTACCTTTTTGTTTTGAGTTTTTTATTATCAAATTCTGCATTGTTTTTACAGCCGTTGGAATGAAAATGCGTCTGGTACTATGTATTTTTCAATAAACGCACAATTTAATTGAATAATAAAAATGTGACTGTAAACTAAGCCCATTTTGAATATTCATATGCTCTAGGCATATATTTGAGAAGTGCCTAGTAAAAAGTGATGGAAATAGTCAGCTACTTGTCTTCATATAAAATTTCTATGATTTATTTATTTATTGAATTTAGACAGATATTTTAGTAAGTAACATAAAAATAATAATAATCCTTAAGACACAAAATAACAAAAAAAAAAAACAAAAAAAAAATAATTGGCGCATACACTTCTGTTAGGTGTTTGGCCGAGCTCCCCTCTCCTTTGGCGCGTGCATTTTCCTGTTGTTCCACAAGTGGAGGGACCTACAGTTTTAAGCCGACTCCGAACGGCAAATGCCTGCCGAGGGGAGACTGCTATTAGACAAAAACTTTTATTCATTTTGGTCTTTCACCGCGATTCGAACCCACGTTTTCTCCGAATTTCGAATGGTAGTCACGCACCAATCCTTCCGGCTAGTGCGGACGCCCATATTTATTATACCTTTTCGAAATTTTATGCTACATTAGCGTTTCTAAGGCACAAAGACACAGATTTTACAAGCCCTTATACTCTTAATTCTCTTTTTCCTCTTGTTCCTTCAAAATTGGAATATGCTTCCTTTGTTCGGAAACCTTATCATGCCTCGAATTAAGCGAATCCAAAAAGTGTTCATTATGTCAAAATAAAAGTTAACTAGACACTTTAATGACATCTGGCAGTGGAGAAACCGTAGTGGTGCTCAGTGGAAATGCTATGAATTTTGTAGTTATGCATACAAAAGAAATTAGAAGAGAAATAAACCAAGTTAAAAGGGTATTTTAGGGCGAATTACGAAAGAACTTTTTTTTTCAAAATTTAATTTTGGTAAATATGTATAAATATTCCCAAGGATCTTCGGCCGTCACTTATGTTATATAGTTGTAATATTTATAGTAAACCGTAATGTAAGAAAAAATTTTGACAAAACTGACCTTTTAACGATTTTTTTTAAATACTAGAATTCAAAATTTACTTTGCGTAGTTCTTGTAATGAGAGTAGCAAAATTTTCAAGAAAATATACATAAAGATTGGACCGACGGCTGGTATCTTTTTAAAAATGTTATAAAAACGCACCATCCATATTTTTGAATAATATTTAATTTGCTTTATTAGAAAGGCTGAATCTTGAGAGCTTTGACTTCGCCTTCGAACGGCGGATGTTTTGTTATGGTTCAGTTGTGGATAACATCAAGACTTACACCCCCAATTAGAGGTGGAGCTTGGCCAAATAGCCAAAAAAACCATATATAAACCTTGTGCTGTACAACTTTATTTAAATAATTGCCTCGGCTATGCCCAGCAATCAAATTTTACCAGTTCATCTTGACAATTTCGTCATCATCACGATGTTCATCTTAATGGCTTAGATACCGAACTATCAGCACATTTTGCATTTTAACGGCAAACTACAGAAAAAAGTTCTACACCACCTAATCGCGGTTCCAAGATTGCGAAGTGACATCGCGAAACCGGCTGATTACACGACTGCGAAACTTAGAGCGCGAAACATCGATTAATTCATCGTTTGTCTAAAGTCATATGGTTCGTAACCGAAATGGCATCTTCCAGCCACCACTCCAAATAACGTCTAATTGTAACTCTCTGCGGATGCTTTTTTCCTTACCTTTTTGTTTTGAGTTTTTTATTATCAAATTCTGCATTGTTTTTACAGCCGTTGGAATGAAAATGCGTCTGGTACTATGTATTTTTCAATAAACGCACAATTTAATTGAATAATAAAAATGTGACTGTAAACTAAGCCCATTTTGAATATTCATATGCTCTAGGCATATATTTGAGAAGTGCCTAGTAAAAAGTGATGGAAATAGTCAGCTACTTGTCTTCATATAAAATTTCTATGATTTATTTATTTATTGAATTTAGACAGATATTTTAGTAAGTAACATAAAAATAATAATAATCCTTAAGACACAAAATAACAAAAAAAAAAAAACAAAAAAAAAATAATTGGCGCATACACTTCTGTTAGGTGTTTGGCCGAGCTCCCCTCTCCTTTGGCGCGTGCATTTTCCTGTTGTTCCACAAGTGGAGGGACCTACAGTTTTAAGCCGACTCCGAACGGCAAATGCCTGCCGAGGGGAGACTGCTATTAGAAAAAAACTTTTATTCATTTTGGTCTTTCACCGCGATTCGAACCCACGTTTTCTCCGAATTTCGAATGGTAGTCACGCACCAATCCTTCCGGCTAGTGCGGACGCCCATATTTATTATACCTTTTCGAAATTTTATGCTACATTAGCGTTTCTAAGGCACAAAGACACAGATTTTACAAGCCCTTATACTCTTAATTCTCTTTTTCCTCTTGTTCCTTCAAAATTGGAATATGCTTCCTTTGTTCGGAAACCTTATCATGCCTCGAATTAAGCGAATCCAAAAAGTGTTCATTATGTTTGTTCTACGTTCCCTTCTTTTTATATTACTTTATACCCTCATACTATTTTAGATGCCTGCTTATCAGTCTGAAATCTCTGCAGTCTCGGCGATCTACTATTTGTTCATCTCTTCTTAATTGTAAATAATTATTTTTTTTCTTCTAATTAATAAATAAAAATATTTTGTCTCTATTTTTCGTCTTTGTTATAATATAATATTATTCAAGGCGTTGAGGATTGCCCCCCTCTCTTCTGGAGCGAAACCCCATCTAGAGCGCTTGGTGATTTAGATTTTTTCCTTATTAGCTTTATAAGAACTCTCTATGCACCCGTCATGAGAGATTTGATCGAATTCAATATTATTTACAAATCTATTGGAATTGATTTTCCTATTTCTAAACACTCTTTCATTAATCCTCTCAATTTGGCCTACAAATAATTTGATTTAGTATTTGGCTGCGGCAGCCGAATAGGTTGGTACAGCAGGCAATGCCAAACTTCTGAGTATATTTCCCATTAAAAAGCTCCTCATAAAAACCATTTGCCGTCCGAGTATATTTCTGCCTGAAAAACCTACTCATAAAAACAGTGTCTGCCGTTCGAGATCGGCTTTAAACTCTAGGTCCCTCCATTTGTGGAGCAGCCACAAGACGCACGCCACAAATAGGAGGAGGAGCTTGGCCAAATACACAAAAAGGGTGTACGTACCAATTATACTTTTTCAAGCTCATTTTGGGAAATTTGCGAATCGAATGAGTTTCTTACAATTTAATAGATTTTAAGGTCGTCAGCATTATGTAAAAACTCGGCATATGGAGAACAGTTTTTTATTTCATTGATAAACAAGACTCAATATATTACTTTCTGGCACTCCAGATAACACAATAAAATAATATGGCTGATGATCATCAACCACAACCACATATCTACGATTCAAGGAGTTCAACTATGACATAGAAGGCAAGGCTTGCTAACTCCTTAACAAGGAATGAATGCGAAACTCTATCAAAAGCCTTATAGAAACCCACATATACAACATCGATCTGTAAACCTTTTTGAAAAGCTGATATGCAATCTTCTGAGAATACAGCCAAGTTTGAAACAATCGATCCACAAGAGATGAAGCAGTGCGGGTTGGGACAAATTAAGCTTTTGACTGCAAAAAATATCTTATCTTTTAAAATACATTCAAGCTACTTAGAGGTAGTTGAAAGCTTTGAAATAAATCTATAATTGCTCACATCACTCTTGTTTCCACTTTTAAGCTTTGAAATGGCAAGATTCTCGCTGCTTCAAATTCTATGTTAAACCACTCATTCTTGTCTAACCTTTATGGTTGCCTTTGACTCCTTATCGACGACTGTTATATTGCTTCTTGGATAGCTTGAAGTTTAACTTCTTTCACTCTACTAATGTTTTTCATATTCTTCTTTAAGTTTTCTTGATACTTATCAGGTTTATGGATATTCCAGTTTAGCTTTGGCAATAAGCAACATCTCAAAATTTTGCTGGCTCTTCTACCCAACTTCAATTTAATTAGCAAATGGTGCGATCAACTTTCAAATAAACTCTGAAGTTCAAAATCAAAACACATCTGTGATGACTATACAGTAATATTTTACCGATTCTCCCACTTGACTGATGAAAGAGAAATTTCCATCGGAGTCCACTTTAGTTCTACCATTTAAAACAATTGATCCGAATTGTTACATAAAGAAGCAGAGTCTTATTTCTCCCATTCTCTATCTTATCCTATGAATTTCTTATTTGGATCCACATACTCGGGCGTTAGTGAGTTTTCTAAGAAATGGGTGGAAAAATGCCTTTCCAATTATAACTTCGAAGATTGGCTGTTGTTAATTTACCTCACACCTATTTTCCAAAATAATGTCAAAAATATGATAGCATCCAAAATTTCGTTATTTTGATTTCATTGATAAAATTTCAAAACATTTTTCAGAAGAACTTTTAAGCTAAAACTCTTTTATTTGATTTTGAAAAAAAAATTCTTAAATTTTTTTCTTTAAATTTCTAAAAGTAATTTTATTTAAAAAAACTTGATTTATCGAGGTATTTTCAAATCGTTCTGCATTACATAAATCTTAATAATTTTTCGAAATATTTTGGCACAAGTCTCAAAATGTAATGATAGGTTTTATAATTTCGCTGAAAACCCCCAAATTTTGTATTGGTGAGGCAGTCTAATACAGTAAGACGCAATTTTACTGCAATACTACTACAACTTTGGAGTAAATTAGAAATTTCTAGGTCCTACACAAGTCACTTAGACATTTGAAATTAATTAAACGTTCTTATTGAGTTGAGGTTCTTTTAGGTTATTTTTTTCACCACTTAAAACATTTCCTTTCAAACATATCTGATGCACTTTGCTGCAAATGTTTGACCCAACTTCCGTCTGCTACGCTGGTTCCCACAATACAAATACGTCGAAACATTCACGGCTACTTCAAAAATCAACAAGCACTAAAAAAATACTTGTACAAAAACAATGTACGTGAAATACAAAAATTACATAAAAACATAAAGACTGAGGCAAAAAATGGCGTTTGTAGTCGGCAGCGTCGTCATCATGACATTGAGGGCGACGATGAAGCGTATGGGGGCGAAAGGGGGTGATGCGACGATATGGATAATGTGGCGGGGATGTGATGGTGGTGGTGGCGTTGACATTTGGAAACCACACACCACTTTAACAAAGTATGCTCAAAGTGACACTAAAAAGTAGTGTAGAAGGAAGAAGTAACAATAAAATTCAACAAAAAACATACAAACAGGTAAAACAAAAGGTTAATAGACAGACTTGGAAGTAAACTGTTTGTATGTATGAGAGTATGTGTATTACCCTGTAGGGAAACCGAAATTAGTTTTTCGTAAAAAATATAAGGAAAAAATATAGCCTTTAAGCAGTAACTCATTAAATTTTTTCTGAGTTACTTTTTCAAATTATATATGTACGGGGTGTGGCTATTTAGTAATGATATTGACAATATAAAATATCTTTTTTATTTTGTACGTATCTATTTACCCACCTTTACACTTACACTTACACTTTTTATGCCTGTAACTCTCCAGGCGAATTTTGCACTGTTCGAAAGTGCGCTGCCAGTCTTCTTCTGTCACCTTCGTTGAACGTATGCCATTTCCACTTTTAACACTGGGTTGATATACTTGGAAAGAAATTTCTTGACATGGCAGACAAAATCAGCCGCCGCTTTAACTTGCGCTATTGAATCCCGGAAGTATTTGAATGGGATAACGTAAAGAGACTTGACCTAGGGTCATTGACTATCTTCATTGAAGGTTCAAAGCTACATAGGCTAAGGCCAACAGTGGTGTTTATATAACCTGGCCACTGTAGCGCCTTTCAAGCCAAACCACTGGCTATAAAAGGAACAGCCTTGTGTGTCAGGGACTGTCCGGGGTTGGTAAAACCGATCACTATCTACTTTTAAAGTCAAATTGCCATTAAAATTGGTGCAATAAAACTTCATCTACATATTGGAATGTGGAACCAGTCTAAATGAGTTGGCTAAGCGGTGCACTACAAATGCTATCTGACCACGAAGGCATTCCTGCAAATTGCATTTTGACTTAGCTGGATATTAGTGGAACAAATCACAAATCAATCAATCTCTGCTCCGTATGTGGGCATTCCTTTATAATCAAGGAAGCTCTGGATTCGGCCAATCATCACCGCAAGGCCCGCAAAGGTGGGATCACTGAACCCACTTGTAAGATAACTAGGTTGGACTGATCTAGAATAAAAAGGCACATATTTGAGTCACTCATCCATTTCGACCGAGTATCTGTTAGTGCAGTAGTTTATATCATCACGGGCGCTAACTAATAGGAACAAATAGGAAGCATGCGCGGATTTTCCCCAATAACCTCTATTGCGGTTACAAGAATGAGAAGGATATGAAGTGTGTTGAAAACTTTCTCTGTGGATGTTCCGCTCTGCCAAAACGAAGCTTCGCTATCTGAACTCTTACTTCGTTGAATGTCTGACAGGCTTAGAATTCATAGCAATTCACAATATTTCATCTTTTATTAGCGATAAAAAGTGGTTTCACAAAATTGGGAGGTGGAGAGGGGGAGCAGGAGTCCAAACAAGTTGAGGCTGGCAGCCATCGCAGCCTATGTTTACTAATCAATTATTACAACTAACATTTTTTATGTTAAACGAAATGCCCACCTTCTTCTTCCGCTCAATAAAACTTACAATTTCGCAATAAAACAAAATTAGTTGCTTTTCTTTTATTATTCCCGCGTGCTCTGTTCCAGACTCTCTCGCATTTGCACATCAACTAAATTTTACTCGCTAGTTGTCACGTCAACATCTTTTCTTCATTCTTCTCAAATGCTGCTCTCTGCAAGCCTCCCTTATTTTTAAGTATTTTTACCAATTCCGGAATGCTCATATTATACACCCAGATTTCCGGATAAAGGCGTTGGCTCTGGGATCGTGTTGGCTGGAAACTGGGTATTTAGTACTTCGCAACCTTGGGGCTAACCTGAAATCGAGAGATTAGTTTCGTTGGCAAACGTCGCCGACGACGGTACTTTTATTATGCGATTTATGTTTCTTCTCAACAACTTTCCTCAAGCGGCTATTGTCTCCTCATTTCCATTTCTATATTTTATTTCTTATTCCGTTGTCTTAAACGTTGCAGTGAGTTTGCGTCGGAATACGACGTTTCGCAATAGGATCCTATCTCCTATCTCTATGACGTCATATTTCGCCCCCTGCTTCATATCCGCCTTCTCTTTCCCTTTCCATTTGTTAATCATGTCTTAATCTCTTGCAATTGAGTCCCACATATCGTCCGTTAAATCTTGAATTTGCGGAATTTTATCTCGAATCACGCGATTGAACATTAGTTTTGTTGATAATGACCCAGTTTTACTATGGGGTGAGACGTTTTTGGTATTACGATGTGGGTTGCTCGTAATAAGATGTCACCTACTGCAGGGAGCTCGTATCGAAACGGGTAGTAAATGCTTCCTTTGTCTGATGGCTAGCAGTCATTTTAACATTTGATATAACTACTACTAATACTAATTCCTTGTCTTTGGCGCTCTTTGTCGCAATCTCGCCTATTCCCATATCCGAGGGTGTTGAGTTTTCTATGATGTGAAGGATTGTATGACTGTAATAACCCACTTTTTATATGTCTTCTTCCGCTAAATAAAGCTCACAATTTCGCAATTTCATTTATTACGACGTCGTGTTCTGTTCCACAGTGTCTCGCATCTACACTCAACTACCTCCTACTCGCTCGTTGTCACGTCAACGTCTTTTGCTTGCTCTTCTCAAATGCTGCTCTGTACAGATATCGTTGCGAAGAACGAGGTATTCCGGAATAACTGAAATCATTTAGTTTGAAAAGCACAAATTGTCCTACAGGGCATGTGGATATACAACAGAATCAAAAACAAGTAAAACAAAAGACACAAGTAACACATCAACGCCACATTGGCAAATCAAAGCAAAAGATTTTAGGTAGAAGTCGCGTCGAAGTCGAAGTCTAAGTCGGAGTCGAAGGCGAAGGCTACCGGCGGTCAGATGGCCTGCCGGCCGGCCAGACGTTCGGCAGACGTTAAGTGTTTTCGTTGATGAAGTGAAGTGTGTAGAACAAACCCAACAACAACAACAGCAACAACAAAACAAAACAACAAACAGTGTCAGCGGCAAATGAACTTAACAAAAAACAAGAAAACAACAACAAAAGCAACAGAGAAAGCAACAACAATAGCAACAAATTATAATAATTGGGAAGAAATATGAAAAACAATAAAAGGAAGCTGTTGAAATGAGATGCGCTGAAACAAAAGACTTAAGCGACGAACATTACAATAACCAACTGACCCAAAAGTCATCATAAATGCAAGTTTATGGCGGCGTGTTGTTCATCAGCCATGTAAATGCGTATGTCAGTATCCACTCAAGTGAACACATATGTAGATACATATGTGTGTGTGCGCGCTCGGCTACCTACCGCGCTATACTGGCCACACACTTCTACGAAATCTCAACAGCGCGAGTGTAATAGCCGGCCAGCGCGGTCTTGATATTTTCTCGCCGCCACACTTACTCCCTCTACCAAAGGTTTTTTCATTTTTTCTTGTTCAAATCTGTTACTTACTTGGGGCTGCTCTTGTGCCTGCTTCTTGTTGTACTCTCTTTTCTAGTTGTTTTATTATGCTGACATAGAGATGAATCTTTTCCATGGAAATCGAAAACACCGGCAGTAAAAAAAACTATCTAACCCGTCAACTTTGAAGAGGTTCGATGTTCCCAGGCTCGCGCGCAGCCACCAACGCATGGCCAGCAAATGTACTTAAGCAGTATGTCATAGAGAACAACAGCAAAGAAGACGCGGTCGATGTGATGTATGTACACATATTCACGCTCAACAGTGCCACCAACACCGCCGCCAACTACCTCGGTAATGCAAGTGTATATACCTACACACACATAGTGAACTAGGCATGCCCAGCATCCCCCTCATCCTTCACATCTACTGTAAATGGCAGTCGACACTGGTAGCTGCATGCCGCGGAGCGTGTGTGTGTGTGGGTCAGCGCTTCATAGTTACACGCAAATAAAAATATAATTAATTCACATTAAAAGTGCTTATGTGCGATCAATTCCTGGATTTCTGTATGCGACTTCAAGTGTGCATGTCAGAGTAAGAGTTAAAGCCACGTCCAAGTGGTGGTCTTTGGTGCGGGCGCGCATAGCAGTTTTCCTGCTTTCCTATAGATTCGCAGCGGTAGTTGGTTCAAACGAGCGTGGTTTGCATTGATTGCGGGAAATTCAAATGCGCTGAGGTCATTTTATTTCCTACTCTTACGAATATGTTTTATGGTTTTTCTGCCTTTGACCAATGCTTCAATGATAGAATTAAGAGGAGTTTAAATAGCTTTTAAATCACAGATGGACTCCTACTATGGGTTTGCATGAAATAAAAGGTGCATTAAGAAAAAGGTGCTTTGCAGTAACCACACGTATGAAGTAATTAATTTTATTTTATTTATAGTAATTGGCAGCAATTATCATTTAATTTAAATTTATTATTTAAATACTAACTATTTTTTAAAAATATTTCATAAATAACACATTTTCATATACGATACTGGTATTAGGTATACTTGGATGTTCATATGTTTCTATAAAGTAATTCGAAAAAGATAATAAATAAAATAAATAATTGGCGCGTACATTTCTGTTAAGTATTTGGCCGAGCTCCTCCTTCTTCTTGTGGTGCGCGTCTTGCGGCAGCTCCTCAAGTGGAGCGACCTACAGTTTTAAGCCAACTCCGAACGGCATATATTTTTTATGAGGAGCTTAGGTAGGTAGGTGAAATGGTTGAAGTACCGGTCTGGCACTCCTCAAGTAGCACTAAAGCGCCATTTTGATACCATTATGAGATCTCCAACAGGCAGATATCTACAGCCAGCCAAAGCTGCTGATATAATAGAGGAGATTGATTGGATTTAGGTTAGCGCACTGCTTCAGGCTGTCGAAGAAAGTAGCGCCCAGTGACCTTAGTCGTCCAGCTGCCAAACCCGGACATTTACAGAAAAACTGCTCTACAGTCTTCTTCTCTGAACGGCCCCCATAGCTTCTGCAATGGGGTTAAATGGTAACCCTAGCTCTTCCGCGTGTGTGCCGATCATCCTGTGACCGGTAAACACAGCTGCAAGTTTGGAAAATGAATGGCGAGGAGTCCAATGAACTTTCTGAGTCCTTCGCATATAGTGTTGGGGCCAAAGTGTTTTCGAAATAGCACATTAAGAAATGAAACTCCATATTTTCTGCGCTTTCCTGAGAAATAATTTGTGCAGTTCGCCTTTGACAATTGTCAGCTGGATGCCGATGACCAGGTAGTAGATTTTTGAGGCCAATTCAGTACCCTTCCTGGCAAGCTCATCAGCAATTTCATTTTTCTCTACGTTCCTAAGTCCTGGAACCCAGTTCAGAGAAATGTTACCTGCACATCCAAGAGATTTGATCTCTTCCTTAAAGGAGTTTACCTATTTCGTTCTGCACAATGGCGGCGTCTGAGCCTTAATCGCTGCTTGACTATCGGAGTAAGGAGGAGCTTTCTCGGGGCAGAAATACACTCGTAGGTTTGCCGCAGCCGGTCAAGGGGCGACCGCTATTAGAAAACACTTTTCCACTAACACATTTGGCTACTGCGGCCCCAAAAGATTACTTGCTTTATTATTAAAAGGCTACAGAGGCGAGCAAATCGTAAAAACTCGACTACGGGACTGTATTCGGCAAAAAAACCAAAGAAGTCTCAAAATTTAGTTGTACAGTGAAAGTTACAGCAACGATGTTAAATTAATCCACTTAAAATCCCGTCATGAAAAAGAAAACTTATTTATTATTAGGCGAAAAATAATAAAAAATTAATACAGCATAAATGCCAATAAGATATGTGTGTTTTCCCTGAATAGTCGTAGATCTATAATCTTGGTGCACGAAGGTGACAGGAAATGCTTGCTCATAGTGTAGAGACAGGCACTGCGCCTGCACCATTTCACGCCACATGTTGTCTTCAAATGCTAAGCGACACAAATAAAACTAACTTTTCACTCGGTGCCAAAGTCATTCGTATTGACTTTTTCGTCAACGACCTATTAACAGCATCCGACAGCATAGAAAGCCTCACCCAGATACACTAGTAACTAAACACAATTTTAGGATCGGCAGCCCTAAATTTAGCAAAGTGATTTTCCAAACATATATGTATAAGAAAATTCATCGAATAGTGCAAGCCCTCAAAATTATTTCAGCTCGGCGATACTAACTCAACGTAAACACTGGGAACCCACTAAAAATCAAACTTAGTATGTCTGGGGAAAAATAAATTTATTGTTTCTCTATAGATGGCAGTAGTGATCGATATATTGTAAAGTATCGATAAAATAATTTAAAGTTTAAGCTCTTTGTTAAGGTGACATTTCACACTAAGAAAGTTCGTCTGCTGTTTCTTGTTTGTTCCATTCTATATGTTTATGGTGCCGAGACTGTAATACTCAATTACGTGCAAACTTCCACTCCGTTCAGGTATTTTTGGTGTGAAAGAAAATGTCGATAATTTCGAAAATACCGATAATGTCCATAAAATCACAGAAATAATGGAATAATAGTAGTCGTAGCATCGCTTAGGAGCTAAAGGTCGATTATAAAACAATCTTAAACCATTTGCACAAAAAATGTATGCAGAAATAATAAGTTTCTTTTTCTCAAACTAATATTTGTCTCCTTGGACTAAGAAGGCAATTAGTAAAGTCGTCTTCCGACGAAAAAAACTAACACTCTACAAGACTTTGATCGTGCCCATCCTAACGTATGGCACAGGAGCGTGGACGATGACAACATCCGATGAGGTGTCCCCTGGAGTGTTTGAGAGAAAGATTCTGCGGAAGATTTTTGGACCTTTGCACGTTGGCAGCGGCGAATATCGCAGACGATGGAACGATGAGCTGTATGAGCTTTACGAAGACACGGACATAGCGCAGCCGGTTTCGTAGGCTGGGTCATGTCGTCTGAATGGATACAAACGCTCCGGCTCTGCAAGTATTCGATGCGGTACCAAT